>JAPPVO010000032.1:97856187-98089091 GCA_030407325.1 Camellia japonica
GTCCAAAATGAACAGGGTGTTTCTATTGGACGTATCATAATAATCCGAACTGATCATGGTCATCAGTTTGAAAATAATTCATTTTCGGATTTTTGAGATATGCATGGAATTAAGCATGAATTTTTTGCTCCTATTACTCCACAACAAAATGGAGTTGTTGAGAGGAAAAATAGAGTTGTTCAAGAGATGGCTAGGGTCCTGCTCCTTAGCAAGAAAGTTCCTCCAAAGTTTTGGGCTGAAGCCTTAAATATCGCGGTTTATGTTGTGAATCGTGTGTATTTAAGGCCTGACACTTTACAAACTCCGTATGAATTGTGGAAGGGATTGAAACCTAATATAAAATACTTTAAAACTTTTGGGAGTAAATGTTACATTTTCAAAGATAGAGAGCCCTTGGGCAAATTTGACTCTTGAAGTAATGAAAGTATTTTTCTAGGGTATTCAACCACTAGTAGAGCTTTTCGTGTCTATAACCTGCAAACTTTATCTTTAATGGAATCAATCAATGTGGTTATAGATGACACAGGTTCTCCTCCTTCAGCCATAAATGAGGAAGAAAATGGTGAGTCTCCAATTCTGGATACTGAACCACAAAGTCAAAGAGAAGCTGAGGTCCAAGCACAAGAAGGTGAGCTAGCACTAACTTCTAAGGTAAGTCAGAGTCCAAAGAGTGCACAGAGAGACACCACTTCTGATGCCTCTATCACCACAAGTCCAGAGTTTAAACCATCAGCAAGGGTGAAACTGAATCATCCAGCTTAACATGTGATTGGAAGTGTCTCAGATCGAATAAAAACCCGAAGACAAATTGGGATGAGGTATCTCATATGTGTTATGTTTCATTAATTGAACCTAAGAATATAAAAGAGGCCTTACTAGATGATAGTTGGGTGAATGCTATGCATGAAGAATTAGGTCAATTTGAATGTAACAATGTTTGGACTCTTGTCCCCAGACCTAGAGACATGAATGTGATAGGTACCAAGTGGATCTTTAAGAATAAATCTGATGAGAATGGTACTGTAGTAAAAAATAAAGCTAGGTTGGTTGCTCAAGGCTATACTCAAGTAGAGGGTGTTGACTATGATGAGACGTTTGCCCCCATTGCACGTCTCGAATCTATTCGTATTTTACTTGGTGTTGAATGTTTTCTTGGTTTCAAATTGTTTCAAATGGATGTGAAAAGTGCCTTTCCGAATGGGTACTTGAAAAAAGAGGCTTATGTTAAGCAACCAAAAAGGTTTGAGGACCCTAAATGTCCAAATCATGTCTACAAGTTAGACAAGGCTTTGTATGGGTTGAAACAAGCCCCTCGGGCTTGGTATGATAGACTTACTACCTTTCTTCTTGATAATGATTTTCAAAGAGGTAGTGTGGATAAGACTTTATTTGTGAAACATACTAAGTCTCATATACTTGTTGCTCAGATTTATGTTGATGATATTGTGTTTGGATCCACTATTGATCATCTTGTGATATATTTTTGGATTGCATAACATATAAGTTTGAAATGAGCATGATGGGAGAATTGTCTTATTTCTTGGGTCTTCAAATTAAACAGTCTCCATTGGGTATGTTTGTTTCTCAGACTAAGTATGCCAAAAACCTTGTGTCTAAGTTCGGTGTCGAGTTGGCCAAACATGCACGCACTCCCATGAGCACCAGTCTTCACCTTTTCAAAAATTCCTCTGGTATTGATATTGATCCTACCCTTTATAGGAGTATGATAGGGAGTCTTTTGTACCTCACAGCCAGTCATCCTAACATTGCATTTAGTCTAGGTGTTTGTGCCTGTTACTAAGCTTGTCCTAAAGAATCTCATCTTATTGCAGTCAAACGCATCATTAAGTATGTTAATGGGACATTGGGTTATGGGATTTGGTTCTCGACCGACACTACAGCTGAAATCACAGGTTTTTTTTTTATGCCAACTGGGCAGGGTGTGCTGATGATTGTAAGAGCACATCTGGGGGATGTTTTTACCTTGGGAATAATTTGGTTGCCTAGCATAAAGAAAAGCAAAATGCCATTTCTCTTTTAACTGCTGAGGCTGAGTACATTGCTGCAGGGAGTTGCTGTGCACAAATGTTGTAAATAAAGCAAATGCTTCATGATTATGGAATAGACCAGAACACTCTCACATTTTTCTGTGATAACACAAGTGCCATTAACATTTCTAAAAATCCTGTCCAACACTCTCGCACCAAACACATTGACATTCGTCATTATTTCATTCGAGAGTTAATGGAAGAAGGCCTTGTTGTTATTGAACATGTACCCACTGAGCATCAAAAAACTGATATTTTTACAAAATCCCTTGATCTTCTTAGGTTTGAGTTCCTTAGAAAGACCTTGGGTGTCATACTCAGTCACTAGGGTGTTACCTGTTACTTGAGTGAGTGAGAGTGATTGGCTTTATGTGTGGTTGGATGCTATAATCTCATTGTCATTGATTCCTATCATCTCTACATTTAGATTCATATGAACACTTCTCATGCTGCTTGCAAGATTTCATTCTTCTTTGTTCATAGCTCATTCTAAATGCCCATGCTCATTGACTTCATGATCTTAGTCTGTACACATCCTTGAGTTAAAACTGTTGCTGGGGTTTCCGTACAAGTGATCAAAGTTCTCTATAGACCACTAACAGTGTTTCTTATACATTTTCAAAGGAATTGACCTATGCTGGCAAATCATGGGTGATGTTGAGTCTCTTAACCATGTACCATCATTTTTCATTTTCACGGTTCCTCCCTCAGTTCATTAAAGTCCGGGCACTAGGAAAAGGCTACCACAGAGGCACCAACCAAGCCATCCTTACTGATTTCATACTTCTCTAGTTTGGTCTCCATATTTATACTAATATTCTTCTCATCAAAGAATCCATTCATTCAATGAACTTCATTAAATAGATTAATATATCTTTTACATTCATGGTACATAATGCATCTTCTATATTAATGAACTTATTAGATAGATTAATGTATCTTCTACATTTATAATAGATACATAATGCATCTCTAAAATTCATTCATAATGAATCTATCACATTCAATGCATTGATACTATCTCCATTAGTCTTCTATACATTATGTATATATAGGTACATTCATCAATGATTAGTCACCATCTAATTGATATACATGTATCTTGCTTAATGAGATGAATCTAATATAATCATGTATAAGACACATTAAGCTATATTTAGGAAAAATTCTTACATGCATACCATATGCAGCTATGTTATATAATATTTTGGTTTTAGTCATATATTTTTGTGGATTTTGTTACGTATTGGTGACCTGAAAAGCAGGTCAACTAATAAGTAAAGCATATTAAAGTAATAAATTATGTTACAAGACCATAAATATATGTAATATTCATCATTAAAATGTGTAACCTTACTACTAAAACATATAACCTTTCACAAAGCATGTACCCTTTTTTTATAAAATGTATAATCATACCACAAAATCAAATAACACGAACCACAAATATTAGATATTTTTGTTACTCCAAATAGCGGTAAGGTTACACATTTTTTTGTTGATGCTACGAAGTTGTAAGTTAGTTACGACATTTGTGGTTTATAAATTTTTTTGACATTTTCTTACCTCAATTAGTGGTAATGTTACTCATTTTACGGTTGATATTACGAAATTTTATAACTTAGTTGCAATAATTGTAGTTTCTAACATTAAAGACAATTTTGTTACATTAATTAATGGGAGATTATGAATTTTGTTACTGATATTATGAAAATTTGTGGCTTAGTTACGATATATTTGTGGTTTCTAAAAACTTTATACACTTTTGTTATGTTAATTTGTGAAAAATTACACATGTTGTAATTTATATTACGAAACTTTGTGGCTTAGTTACAACATTTATAGTTTTTTAAAATTTCATTACGTCAATTAGTAGTATGATTATATATTTTGTGGTTAATATTACGAAATTTTGTGTCTTAGTTACAGCATTTGTGGTCTGAATTTTTTTTTTTTTTGACAATTTTGTTACACCAATTAGTGGTGCGGTTACACATTTTGTGATTACTATTACGAAACTTTGTGTCTTAGTTACGACATTTATGGTTTTCCAAAAATTTTGAACAATTTTGTTACGTCAATTAGTTAAATATTTTAATTTATTAAATATTTCATCATGTAAGATTCAATCTTAATATCACATCATTAAGAGCCAATGATAAATTAAAGAAGGTAGCATTATTATTATTTCAATAGAATCTCAGCCTGGTCCTAGAAACACTGCTTATAATATTTCTACATCTACTCTATCTATTTATATCTCTGCCTCTATCTATATACTATAAGAGAAGGTTGATGCTTAGAATGGCTTGTTTTTTGACATGTTCTTGCATATTACAAGACAAAGCAAGGGAGTTGAGGCGAGTAAAGTATAATTTTACCACATAAATAATGTTGCGTTTATTTTTCATATCATGTGACATTGTGCATATAGTATTTTTAATTACTAAAAAATGGTGAACTTTGGTTCATATGAGAACTTCCTTCCGCAATATTAAAGCAAAGTTGCTCAATTGATAACTCGTCATGTTCTCACTAGAGACACACAAATCGATAAATAAACTGAAAGCTCGTAGTGTTAGTTTAATTTAATATGAAAACTATTTATAAATATTTGTATATTTTTCTATAAAAATATATAACATCTTAAAATAAAATAGTGGATTTGTCACTAAACATATTTACAAGTAAATTTGCACTAACCAATTAATATTTAACAAGAATTGACATGTCACCTCACACCTATAGTGACCCATCCTCTAGGCGAATACGATAACTCAGTATTTAATATATACGTAAATAGAAATGTCAATGATTACATTAAGTATTATAATTAGGTATGAAAATATGTAAAAGTATGGGTTATTTTTTGATAAATCTTTTTTTTTTAAGTGTTTTATTCCATCTAACCTATATTTTTTTTTGATTATTTCATTAAGTCATGTTTAATGTAATGTGACCAAATCATCATTTCTAATTTTTTTTCATATGTTTCTGTTTTGAAATTAACACATAACAATAACCCGTTTTTTTTAGAGAAAATTTCTCCATCATTCTAAATAGAAAATCTTGTCCTTATTTCATAGAGAAAATCTCTCTATTATTCTAGGGAGAAAATCTCTTCTGCATTCCATGGAGAAAATCTCAAATTATGAATTTTTAACCTTTTTATAATTTCAAAATTTTAAAAACAACGCAACAAAAAATGTAAATGAAAATCAAAATACAATGTGAATGTTCACAGTACATAACAAACATAGAACTAACTTTAAAAAAAAAAAAAAAAAAAAAAAAAAGCACATACTAAAGTACAATGTGAATGTTCACAATAAACAACAAACATACAACTAACTTTCAGAAAAATAAAATTCATACAAAAATACAATATGAATGTTCACAATTTATAATTAACATACAACTAACCTTAAAAAAAATAACTCATATCAATATAAATATTTATACTATAACATGAAAACATAAAAAAAAAAAAAAAAAAAAAAAAAAAAATGAAAAAAATGAAAATCGACTATTTCAATTGTTCAATGGTAACAAAAATGATTATTTAACTAACAAGCATAGTAAAAAAAACAACAAACATACAATTAACTTTTGAAAAAACAAAACTAACACCAAAATACAATATGAATGTTCACAATTTACAATTAATATACAACTAATTTAAAAAAAAATAAATAAATAAAATAAACTCATACCAATGTGAATACGCACACTACAACGTAAAAACGTAAAATAAAATTGAAAAAAGTAAAAATCAACTATTTTGATTGTTTAATGATAACAAAAATGATTGTTCAACTAACAAGTATAGTAAAAAAAACAATAAAATACAACTCACTTTCGAAAAAACTACCAAAAAAAAAAAAAAACAACCTCATAAACTCATATCAAAATACAATGTGAATGTTCACAATTTACAATTAACATATAACTAACCTTAGAAAAACTAAATCCATACCAATGTGAGCATTTACATTGCAACATGAAACAAAATTGAAAGAAAAAAAATACTATTTTAATTGTTTAATGGTAACAAAATATGATTGGTCAAACAACTAGTAACAAAAAAACAATAATATGTGAATATTCACATCTTACAAAATATATAATTATATCCATATCTATATTTCAATACTTATTTTTCAGACTTTCAAACAATGTGAAATGTGAACATTCACACGATTGACAAAAAAATAAAAATAAAAACAACGGTAGCAATAGAATTAGAAATCAAAAAAAAAAAAAAAAAACTCAATCACTCTAAAAACAAAAAAAAAGTTATCACTCACATCCTCATTTTCATCATCATTGTTATCATTATCACTATCATTAACAATCTATGCAATTTCACCATTCCACAAATCCAAATCAAACCAAACCCATATTTGAAGAATATGTTTGTAACAAAATTGATTGGACATAAATAGAGCTTCGCTTTATAACAATGGAGAAACATAGAGTTTCAAACACAGAGTAACAATGTACGAATACAGAACTTCAAACACAAACTGACAATGGAGAAACACAAAGTTTCACCACAATAATAGATGAATATAATATTATTTCACCACTATGTGTAAACTAAAGTTTCTAAACCCTATCAAATAGAGAGTTTCAAAACTCTAGCACCATGAAACAATACTACAAATGCGAATCAAACTAATTAAAAAGAAAAACGTGAATAATGATAACTATCAAAATAGAGGTAGAAACAAAAACTAAATATGTATATCCTTTTTTTTATGTAATACATATCAACAATAGACATAAGGGTATAATAGTCCAACAAATAATATAAATCAGAAAAAAAGACCTCATTGAATGAAAATATAAATAGATAGGACTAACTAGGTTATAATTTTTCTTGATGGACTTATTGAGTTAGAACACCTCTAAATAGGATTTATCAATAAAAAAAACCCTAAAAGTATTGTTAGTATTTTATTTAACTATAAATAAGTAAAATCACTAAACGATGATAATTTAAAAACTATTATCTTAACTTTGAATGTATTCTAAAAGGGATTATGTTTCTCTCATGTTGAAATCTCAACGGCAATGAAGGCGGAATATAGGGTGGATTTGCGAATCAGTATAATTGTCATTTTCTATTTTAATTTCATTTTATTTTTTTTTAAAATTAAAACCCACTCTCGAATTTCGCAAGTGCATTACACTCTTCGTTACATTAGACGAAAAATATGACAATTGCAATTTAGTCGAAAATCATAAGAAGGTCATCTGCTATATTTAAAGTGCTCTGAGGGCAAACCACAAGGTAGTAAACTTTTTACCCTAAAATTTAACTCTAAAAGGCATTCACAAAACCATTATCCACTAGTACGAATAGCCAGTTTTTAAAACGTTTATATATATTTTTTTATTGAATTTAAGTTATTGATAAGTCAAACACAAAATAATGACCGATACATAAACTCTTATACCATAAATAAATAAAACAATTAAGGAGCCCAATCATTCATTTTTCTCCAATCCGTCTTAATATTGCGAAAATAAAAGCCGTCTTATCTTTTGGAATGTTTAAATTATGTTATTTATGTTCCTTATGGTTTGCCTTCCTTAACTCATTTATGTACATAGAATATGGAATTTTCCTTTTATTTTGAGCAATGGTATACATAATATATATATTTTTTTTATTGAATTTAAGTTATTGATAAGTCAAACAAAAAATAATGACCGATACATAAACTCTTATACCATAAATAAATAAAACAATTAAGGAGCCCAATCATTCATTTTTCTCCAATCCGTCTTAATATTGCGAAAATAAAAGCCGTCTTATCTTTTGGAATGTTTAAATTATGTTATTTATGTTCCTTATGGTTTGCCTTCCTTAACTCATTTATGTACATAGAATATGGAATTTTCCTTTTATTTTGAGCAATGGTATACATAATTATATATATTTTTTATCTCATTTTCTCATCCCAGACAAAAAACAATAGGGCACACATTCATAAATGTATATAAGATCCATTCACTTGTGTCTTAGAGTGTGAAAAATGTAAAAATATGAGTATATGTAACATTTTTAATATTGATATACATAATCTTATTTATCGCCTCATTTTCTCACACCTAGATACAAAATAATAGGACCCACATTCATAAATGCATATGAAAAGGTGAATTGTAATAATTATGAATTAATCGGTTTGATTAGATTGGGGAAATTGCAATCCAATAGATTATATCAATGATCTCTGTAGTTTGTTAACTTTAAATAATATGAATAAAATCTTGAAGAATTAATAACTAATTGGTAGGAGACATGAACAAAAGAAGGTAAATTGTAATAATTATGAATTAATAGGTTTCATTAGATTAGGAAAATTACAATTCAGTGGATTACATCAATGATCTCTGTAATTTGTTGACTTTAAATAATATGAATAAAATCTTGAAGAATTAATAACTAATTGGTAGGAGAAATGAACAAAAGAAGGTAAATTGTAATAATTATGAATTAATAGGTTTGATTAGATTAGGAAAATTACAATTCAGTGTATACATCAATGATCTCTGTAATTTGTTGACTTTAAATAATATGAATAAAATCTTGAAGAATTAATAACTAATTGGTAGGAGAAATGAATGAAAGAAAGTAAATTGTATTAATTATGAAATAATGGGTGATTAGATTGGGGAAATTACAATCCAGTAGATTACATCAACCACCTCTGCAGTTTGTTGACTTTAAATAATATGAATAAATCTAATTGGTAGAAATTGTAATAATTATGAATTAATCAGTTTGATCAGATTGGGAAAATTACAATTCAATGGATTACATTAAAGATTTTTGTAATTTGTTTTACATTTTATTATAATCCCTCCAATTTTACACATTGTCTTTTTTCGTATTAAATTCTAACGATAAGTTATAAAGAAATTATATTATAATAAAATTAAAAGTGTAATAATTAAATTGCTCAAATTAAAATTACGAAAACTAACTTAACTTAAATTACAGGAACTAATGGTTATAATTTACGCCCCCGAAAAAATGTTTGACAGGATAAGACTATCACACATTCAGATGATGCAATTTCTTAACATTTTACTATAAAATATAAGAATATATATATATATATATATATATATATGTGTGTGTATATATATAGTTGGTTTTTCATGAGGTGTTCAGGCAAGCTTAACGCACACTTCGACTAATTTTCCCTCGTGATGGGAGTTTGCCGTTAGCCAGATGTTGCAGCTATCAAAATTCAAATTGAGAAGCAAACCCAATCGAATCCCAAAACCTTACCCAGTAGTGAATAAGCCACTGGACCACAAGTTGGTGATTAAATACAGGAATACTAACTAACAAGCTAACCGGTTAATAAGAACTTGTTTGGTAGACAAAGCTGAACATGTAAACAAAAACAATAAACTTTAGTATTTTTTTAGGATAATGAGCTGTCCTCTTTAAAATATATTCAACAAATATTTTACTCACTTTATTGCATTAAGAAAAATTAATAAAAGATTACACTGTCATTCACTCTAAAAAGTAAATTAGTAAAAAAAAACTAACGAAAAAAGGATAATTATTCAGTAATCTCGGAATATGGACACATAATATTTTATAATATTATAATTGGAGAACATGGAGACATGTTGAATGATAATTGATTAATGAGTACAAATACGTAGTATTTTGAGAATATTTAATAATTTCCCACCAAAGTATCTATCAACATTAACCTTTCCAGTATTTTTTATTTTAAAAAAATTTAAAAAAAATCACAAAAAATTATGCAGTAAAAATGACTTTTTAAATAAATAGCATTTTGATTTGAAAATGCTATACCAAAATGGTATTGCTGTATCACCCGTTTCAAATTTTATGTCAAGAAATACTATTAATAATATACTATATTATTTGAAGTGAACATGTGAATAACGAACTGAAGTTATGTCATTTTTTTTTTTAAAATTTTAAATTATCCAGTAAAAATGGCTGGTTTTGTTGTTTTCAAAATTATTATTTTCTACAATATGAGAACAAAATTTAGAAATCAAACGCTGAAAATGAGGCCGGTTCACTTTAATTCCAAAATTATCTAACAAAATCACTTTTAAACAGTTTAAAGTTTAAAAATTTATATTCTCGAACAAAGGATGTGCTTGAGGTGAAAATTGTTCTAGAAGTAGTGTTTTTTTCCTCCTAATTTAAACAATGTTTGTTTAAATTTGATAAATGAGATGGAAAGAGATAGAATAAAAAATAATTAAGATTGCTTCAAGCCGCATTACAGCGTCGCTTTCCTTAAGACGATATTCGTCTCCACCAATTCTGTTGAATATGGTATACACCGGATTATCCGTGCACCTCCAAGACACAATGCCAGTTAATTTAATGACCAGTGTCTAACTACTTTATGCACAAACGAAATCACATCCCAGATGTCTTTGGATTTTTCTAATCCACTAAGTAGAAGAAGAAAATAACAATATGAATGTTAGAGAGAAAATTTGTAGCGATCCCGATTTCGATCCTTCTTTCATGTTTTGCCACTTCGACTCGGCCAGTCGGGGATCGAGCTACCCGGTCAGCTCGCGGGGGTCCAGGAGGCAATGCCCCTTGGCAGGTCCGAGGGCAGCGCCCTGGCGGGGTCGAGGGGCAGCGCCCTCGAAGCAAAAATGCAAAATGCATTCGAAGTTGCTTGTCCGCTCGAGCGGCCGTTTATGCGCTCGAGCGGAGAATGTTTGGTTTCAGAAATTTGACTTGTCTGCAAAAGTATTAGGTTAGTGTATTTGACGCTCGAGCGGGGCTTTCCACGCTCAAGCGGATCATATTATATCAATTCGTGAATCTGATATTTCAGATCACTTTTTTAGTCCTGTTTCTCTCTAAAACTCTCAAGAATTTCAGATTGAGAGCTTCTCTCTCTAGAAGTCATCTTCTCTCTTTGATTTCTCCAAATCCATTGGGATATAGACCTAAGTTCCTCACCAAAGTTGGTTATCATCTCAAGGGCTTCATTGTGTGTGGTGAAGATCGAGTTTCGACACCGTTGATTTTGGGGGGTTTCATCTCATTTCTTCTTCAAAACTTGAGGTAGGAATTTTCTTAGAGTTATATATATATTTTTGCAAGATCTATATGATTTTCGAAATCATCTTTCGATAGCTTTGAAAATTGATTATTGATTCAAGAAATTGAGCGATTTTAAAAGTGGGTTTGTCTCTTGTTCTTTTAAAATAATCTTATGGGTTTTGATCTTCGTTGATTGAAGAAAAGATGATTTTGGAAAGTTTTCTTTCTAACGATTTGAGTTGTATAGTTTTGGTGAGAAAACCTAAAATTTGGAGATTTTTTTTAAAAGAGACTGAAAATCCACAAATGTTATTGTTGTATTTATTGTGTGTCAAAATAAATGGATGTTTAGAAAAAATTTTATTTATATTTATATAAATGATGAATTTAAGGGAATACGAGATTTGTTGTTCATTTTGGAAATTATTGTTCAAAACATTGAAATAGTCTTGAAATGACTAATTGTTGAGGATACTTGAGAAGAGAGAATTGTGTTATTCCTTGGATGATGAATTGGGATAAAAGTATTTATATTCATCTTGTGTTATTGGCATAATAATTCATTTGATTACATTAAACTTTGAAAGTTGATTTGAAAACTTGCATTGAAAAAAGAATGTTGAGAAACAAGTTTTCATGAAATGGTTTTGGGGTAAATACACTTGTAAGTCTTGATAGGTGGTGTAGATGATATTGAATAAGTTGGCCTCAGAGTCCGAGATGAAAGACCGAAAACCTGCGCGGATAGGTGTCGAGCCTTCCGGTTAATACCGGTAAAAATGACAATTTGGTAGTGCTTGTATAGTCTACTTGCAGATACCGACCTAGGGATTACCAAAGTCGTATTTACTGCCCTTGAAATAAATTGTTAAGTTTTGAACAATTGAAATTGCATGACATCATTGAGTGTGATGGTTTTCAAAAAATAAAAATGTGATTTATCCTCAAAAAGGGGCATAGCATGGCATGTGCATTTCATCTCTTGAGACTTATATAAAATGTATATACCTTGTTAATGATTTCCTACTGGGCTTTATCCTCACCCTACGAGATTTTTGTACAGGAAAAGATGTGGTGATGCCGCCTAACTAAAGGCGAGGAAATGTGTATTAAGAGTACGAGACTCTCATTTTGTTGTGACTCTGTGTGTAAGCCAAGGGCTATATGTGTGTGGGTTTGAATAACCATTTTGTGTAACCAAGCTCAAGCCTTGGAAATTTGTAAATCCTTGGGGGTATTTATTTGTTTATTTACTTGTTGTTGGATTAATGTATTGTTGCATGAAGAACTATTGTATCATGTAATGTAAGTTTGGAGATTTATATTCGATTTTCCTTGAAAGAGCCATGATTGTTGTATTATCATTTGGGCTAGAAATTTGGGGCGTTACAACTTGGTATCAGAGCTACCGGGTTTGAATACTTGGAGCTCGTGGGAAGTGGTTGTTTAACCACAACTTGTTCATTTAGCATGTTTAGGAAGTGTTATGCATTTTGTGACTATCTGATAACATGCTTATGTGACTAAATGGGTATGGGATTGGACTTTTGGGATGTTGTTTGTGCATGTTAAATTCCTTGAGGTCTCATTAGAAGGGTACTTAATCAATACTCATTCTACTAAGAATTCTTGGTTTTTCGTGGGATGGATTTCATCGTAAAAGAATAGTCCATATGTGTTTACATGACTAAGTGCTTATGTGGAGTGAAATTGAATTGTGTATATGGTAGAGAAATATATAAAATTGTTGTAGTCGAACGTGTGAGTCAAGTTACGAGTACATATGAGTTAATGTGCTAAATTATTTCTCTTGTGTTCTTTATTAGGATGTCAGAAAGGGGTCAAGTCCGTGGTAGTAGAGGCGGGAGGCATAGTAGGGCTCGCCGAGGTGTGCATGAGGTACCGGTCCATAGGGTTCCAGTGCAAGAAGAAGGGTTTGACCAAGCTAATATGGCCGAGCAAGCAGGCCAAGCTAATGTGGCCGAGCAGGTGGGACAAGCGGGTCAAACTGCAATGGGGGCCCTAGCTCGAGAAATGGCAGGGGCTTTAAGAGAGTCTATGAACTTGTTGAGGGTGGAGAATCAAGCCCGAGAGAACACCGTGGAGTCAAGGGCGAGTTTCCTTACTAGATAGTTCTTGCAGGCCAAACCGGATGAATTCCATGGTGGCCCCGAGCCCAAGAAAGCGGATGAGTGGCTCAAACAAATTGTGAAGACATTTGAGATGCTTCACATCGAAGATAGTAAACTAAGAGTGACTCTAGCGAGTTACTACCTTAAGGGAGACGCGGGTCAATGGTGGAAATATGCCAAGGGTAGAGTGAGCCGACATGGGAAGCCTTTGTAGTTGCTTTCCAAGATAAGTACATACCTCTCACTGCTAGGGAGAGATTGAGGCAAGAGTTTAAAGACCTCAAACAACTCGACATGCCCGTGGCCGAGTTTGAGGCAGTCTTCTCTAGTTTGTCCAGATTTGCACTAGAGTTGGTGGCAACGGAAAAGCGCCATTGCATTGAATTTGACAAGAAATTGAAAACAAAAATTATGTTTAAGCTTGTCGAAAATATGATTCGGGAATATGACCGTCTTGTGGAGACGGCTTTCATACAAGCCAAGGAGGAGAGGCTTCGGAGTTCAAGGTCTAGGGGCCAAGAGTCTCAAGGAGACTATAGGCAGAACAAGAAGAGTAGGAACACCTATCCATCCTAGTCCCAACCACAGCAGTCTAGATCCACTTTTCCTTTGCCTAGTGCGGGTCCGGAAAAAAGTGCATGGAGTAGCTTCTCGTGTTTCAAGTGTGGCCAACCAGTCACAAATCCTTCTCATGCCCATAGAAGGGAGGAGGGCAATTAACGTTACCACCACCTAACCGATCTCAAAGTCAGTCTTAGTCTCAGAATAAAGGTCAAGGGTTTAATTATTATCAGTGTGGTCAGCCGAGGCATATGAAGAGAACTTGCCCACAGTTGGGAGGCACATCTGGCACATCAGGGTCGAGGCAGACTCAGAGCCACCAGCAGGCTCAATCAGTTTAAGCTTCGCAAGTTAATCATGGAGCCACAGGGGCGTGTGTATGCTGTTACCGTGCCAGAGCAGTTGCCAAAATCCTCAGTTGTGAGAGGTATTTTTGTTGTGTGTAATTCTTTGGCTAATGTATTGATAGACACGGGTGCATCTCATTCATTTATATCTACTGCATTTGCTTCTGCATTGGGGTTAGAGGTAGCACGGTTAGTGCCTCCACTCAGAGTAGAGTCACCTGTTGGGGGTACAGTTGATTTAGACTGGGGTTGTCGTGATTGTGAAATAGAAGTTGCCGGGCGTCGACTTCCATTTGCTTTTGTGTTGCTAGATATGTTGAGTTTTGATGTCATTTTAGGCATGGACTGGTTGTGTTCTTACCAAGCTGTGATTGATTGTTACCGTCAGAGAGTTACGGTGTGCACTTCGAGCGGTGATCGTTTCTATTTTATGGGGAACCGAGTTGATAGAGCCTTGTCACCAATTGTTGACCCTTGTAGTAGGAGCAAACTTAGTGGCCTTCCTGCAACTCTCTTGGATAATGAGAGTGACGGGGCTCATGTTGAGTTACCAAGGGTAGTTTGTGAATACCCGTATGTCTTTCTAGAAGATTTTACTAGTTTACCACCTCACCAGGAGATCGAGTTCTCCATTGAATTAGTGTCTGACACAACACCGATTTCCATGTCACCGTATAGATTTGCACCCGCCGAATTACATGAGTTGAAGATTCAACTCCAAAAGCTTTTAAATAAGGGCTTCATTCGTCCTAGTACATCACCTTGGGGAGCACCAACTCTCTTTGCGAAGAAAAAGAATGGATCGTTGTGGTTGTGTATTGATTACCGCAAGTTGAATAGAGTTACAGTTAAGAACAAGTATCCTCTACCCAGAATAGATGATTTGTTGGCCAACTTAGAGGGTCTCGTTGCTTCTCAAAAATAGATTTGAGGTCGGGGTACCATCAGTTGAGAGTCCGGGAGGAGGACATTCAGAAAATGGCCTTTCGTACGCGTTATGGCCACTATGAATTCCTTGTAATGCCTTTTGGGTTAACCAATACGCCTGCTTCCTTTATGGATTTGATAAACAGAGTTTTTCGGGAATACTTGAACCATTTTGTGGTTGTCTTTGTGGACGACATATTGATTTATTCAACATTCAAGGAGGAACACGAGACTCACTTACGGGTAGTGCTGGATTTACTTAGTGAGCACAAATTGTATGCCAAATTTGAGAAATAAAAGTTTTGGTTAACTGAGGTGAAGTTTTTGGGGCATGTAGTGTCTAGAGATAGAATAACTGTGGACTCCTCAAAGATAGATGCCGTATAGGATTGGGAACAACCCAAGAATGTTTTTGCAATCTAGAGTTTCTTGGGATTAGCGGGGTATTATTGACGTTTTGTAAGGGACTTCTCTAGACTAGCTGCACCTTTGACTAGGTTGACTAGAAACAGTATCAAATTTGTGTGGAATGAGGCTTGTGAAAAGTCATTCCAAGAGCTTAAGACTAGATTGACTGCCGCACCGGTTTTGATAATTCCGGAAAGGGGTTTGAATTACACTGTCTATTGTGATGCATCCGGGAATGGACTTGGTTGCGTCTTGATGCAAAAAGGAAAAGTTGTGGCCTACGGATCACAACAATTGAAAACTCACGAGAAGAATTACCCCACCCATGATTTAGAATTAGCGGCGGTGATTTTTGCCTTGAAAATTTGGAGGCATTAGTTGTATGGTGAGAAGTTTGAGGTTTTCTCCGATCATAAGATTCTAAAGTATTTGTTTTCTCAAAAAGACTTGAATTTACGACAATGGAGGTGGATGGAATTTATGGAGAATTATGACTTTGAGTTACACTATCATCCAGGGAAAGCCAATGTGGTGGCCGATGCTTTGAGTCCAAAATCTATGAGTAGTTTGGCAAGTGTGGCCATTCAGGAATGGGATATGCTAGATGTTATGGGCAAGTTTGATTTGCACTTGGGTGAGTCCGGAGAGAGTGCTACCTTGTTTACTTTGAGTGCTCAACCTACCTTGGTTAGTAAGGTCATAGAGGCACAACGAGGAGACCGTGATGTGGAATCAATCTGTGTTAAGATTTCCAATGGAAAGGAAGAGAAAGGTTTGATCGTTCACTCAGATCTGAGTGCACGTTACCTAGACCGTTTATTTGTACCAAAATCTTGTAGAGAGGAAGTACTTCGGGAGTTCCATCACTCATGCCTTGCGGTACACCCGGGAGGCACTAAAATGTATCATGATCTTAGTCGTTAGTTTTCGTAGAGGGGTATGAAACGGGATGTCGCTTTATTTGTATCGAAGTGCCTTACTTGTCAACAAGTGAAGGCCGAACACCAAAGACCAGCGAGTTTGTTACAACCCTTACCGATAGCCGAGTGGAAATGGGAGCGTGTTACCATAGATTTGTAGTTGGGCTTCCTAGAACACAACGAGGCAATGATCCCGTTTGGGTGATTGTTGATAGGTTGACTAAGTCTACACATTTCATTTCGATGTGCACTAGCAACTCAATTGAACACTTGGTAGAGTTGTACATTAGAGAGATAGTTCGACTTCATGGAGTCCCTGTGACTATTGTGTCGGATAGGGATCCTCGTTTTACTGCCCGGTTATGTCAAAGCCTTCAAGAGACGTTGGGAACTAAGTTGACTCTTAGCACCGCTTATCATCCTCAAACCGATAGACAGTCGGAACATACCATTCAGATTTTAGAGGACATGCTTAGAGCTTGTGTCCTTGATTTTAAGGGGCCTTGGGAAAGACACTTACCATTGATTGAGTTTGCTTACAACAATAGTTGCCAAGCTAGTATTGGGATGGCACCATTTGAGGCCTTGTATGGCCGACCTTATAGATCACCGGTTTGTTGGGCCAAAGTGGGTGATGCACTGTTACTGGGTCCAGAAATTGTTAGAGAGACAACCAAGAAAGTTGTTCTCATTTGAAAGAAGTTAGCTACGGTCCAAAGCCGACAAAAGAGTTATGCCAATAAGAGGAGACGACCTTTATCCTTTGAAGTTGGTGACCATGTGTTTCTAAAAATCTCACCAAGGCAGGGTTTGATGAGATTTGGTAAGAATGGTAAATTATCTCCAAGGTTTATTGGGCCTTTTGAGATCTTAGAGCGAATTGGGGAAGTAGCATACTAGTTAGCTTTACCGCCATAACTTTCAGGAGTTCACAACGTATTTCATGTATCTATGCTTAGGAAGTATGAACCCGACCCTTCTCATGTTCTTGATTGGGTTGACTTAGAGGTAGATGAGGATGCCTTTCACGAAGAACGACCGGTTCAAATATTAGATACCCGAGAGCAAGTGCTACGGGGCAAAACTATACCATTGGCAAAGGTGTTGTGGAGACACCATGGGGTTGAAGAAGTGACGTGGGAACGGAAGCGGAAGTCCGCTCCAAATATCTGGATTTGTTTAAAAATGCTTAAGTTTCTTTTCTTTGTAACATTCCCTAGTGTTAGGGGAAACGTATTTAAAGTTGTTAACCACATGTTGATATGTGCGTTGTTTTTTTAAGCATAAGGTTGTTGAGAGTTGCCATTATTTTTTAGGAAATTTCATGTTTATGCATATTTGGGAGGTTGTTGTTAATGAGATAACCATGGTGGAAATGGTAGAATTTGGTTGAGAGTTAGTATTGTGATTTGAAAATAAAATAGCATGGCTTTGATCGCTAGAAACCCCTTTGTTTGGGTAGTTTGATTTGAAATTTCGGGGATGAAATTCTTTAAGGGGGGAAGGTTGTAGCGATCCCGATTTTGATCATTCTTTCATGTTTTGCCACTTCGACTGGGCCGGTCGGGGATCGAGCTGCCTGGTCAGCTCGCGGGGTTGAGGGGGCAGCGCCCCTTGGTGGGTCTGAGGGCAGCGCCTTGGCGGGATCGAGGGGCAGCGCCCCCGAAGCAAAAATAAAAAAATGCATTCGAAGTTGCTTGTCCACTTGAGCGGCCATTTATGCGCTCGAGCGGAGAATGTTTGGTTTCAGAAGTTTGACCTGTTTGCAAAAGTACTGGGTTAGTGTATTTGATGCCCGAACGGTTAATTTAAAGACCAGTGTCTAACTACTTTATGCACAAACGAAATCACATCCCAAATGTCTTTGGATTTTTCTAATCCACTAAGTAGAAGAAGAAAATAACAATATGAATGTTAGAGAGAAAATTCAGGGAAATTGTATATCTAAATGTCAACTCTTTTTGCCTTTATATAAGTATGGGTTCATGTTCTTTGGATCAAGGGTTGTATCCCTTACATTAAAAAATGATACCTTTTTGTTTAAACCAAATGGTCACACTTTTTGGTTTGTACCCAAAAATCACATCTCTTTAATAATTCATATAACTATATATATTTACATATATAAATATATTATGAAAATGTTCTAACAATCCTCCATTTTCAAAATATATGAAAATAACTACTTGGTTGAGTTAGGAAATTCATGCATAAATGAAGATATCTTACGATTTGAATCATTCATTTAGTGAAAACACATCAAAGTTAACCAAGATAGCATAGTAGACTTCTATTTGAACTAGCGATCTTATACGACTAATCAGACACATCTCACACACAAATTTTCTTCTCCTTAGGTAATTCAAAAAATCGACATGTGAATTGGCCTTGTGTTTTGTCTATATCATGTTTCATGAGCGCTCTAGAGGCAAGCCCTTGGACTCATAGAATACGGCACTACCTCCTACACTCATATATGTAAGTTTACTGAGAGTATCCCTATAACTAGTACCGTAACAAACATTATTGTAAACTTATTAAGAACTAAGTAGCTCAACCTCCAATATTGCATTACAAGTCCCAAGCTTCACTTTGCGATGGTTATAACATAAAATTTAAGTGATTGCAATCACAAGGCCTTAATGTTTCTTCAACCGTTGAGTCGAGTTTCCACCATGAGTGATTATTTTACTTGACCTTAAGACCCATCCCCCTTGATGTTTCCGCATCAAATCCCTTGCAAGTGTTTTTAAATAATTTCACAGTCATGTGAATAATAATCTTACATAGCTATGTGTTATCATAGTTTATCAATCACTGTCATAACTATCAACTTATAATGATGATGAGTTTGTATCTTAAGAAGGACATGTAACAAAAAATACCATATCACTCCATCTCTTTCGTTACAAAATATTAAAAAATTATAAAAATCAACTCTTCAATTCTAAGAGATAAACTCCCACCCAGAGTAATAATTATTTACTCTTAAGTCATAGTTTTTATGCTAAGTGTTCAAATAGGCACCTTTGTATCTTTTCAAAAAATTGGATATCCACTTTAACATATAAACACATGATTTTCAACAATTTTGAGAAATTAAATTACGAGACTCAAAAAATCAAATACTAAATTGGATATCCACTTTTTTTATATATGAAGTTTTATGATTTTTGCTTGTATTTATTTTGTGGACTTTTCCATAAAAATCCAAAACATTTAAGTTTAAACCTTTAGACTTTCTCAATCCATTATTTGATTCAGAACAGTATTTGGGCCTTATATATTGAAATGTAACTTGGGTTTAGCTAGTGGCAGAGCTAGGAAATTAAGTTAGTATAATTATTTTTTTTTAAAAATCATGATCATCATTAAGATAATAATAATTTTATGAGCTAAATTTAAGTATAGAAAATTACATATTCATTATTAATAGGAACAAATTAAAATTTTATAATAGTGTAGAATAGCTCGATACGGGATGGTGATGTAATGTGGAGATATGGTTTGGAAATACTCTTCAGATCCTGGGAGACACTAGTGATCCTCAGCTAGTCACCTGAAAAGGCACAAACACTCGGGTCGGGGGTGCCGGAATTAGCACTCCGATGGACAAATTAGCTCAGACACTCAGGATAGCTTTCTTACTAAATTAAGTGAAGTGATTCTTACATACCTTTCTAAATTTGTGGTTCTTGTATTTATACTTGCTTTTTGGGCCTCGGGGCCTGAGCCTACTTTTATCCCATTCACCTTATATTCATTCGGAGCTACTGTCCTCCGTCTATTCGGCTTTACTAACGCATTCGGCGTCCTAGTTACTGTAGACACCCCATTTTGACCGACCCTAAGACTTGGGCACTTTCTTTTGATTACCCGATGATGACAATTAGAATGTGTTTCTCACAGAATTCTCAGTAAAAGAAATGGAATTTGAACTTTAATCCCAACCTTCACCATTATGGCCAAATTAGTTTAAAATATTGAATATTTCATTAATTTAGTATTTTTGTAATTTTTCATAATTTTATATGTTTGTTCATATTTTTAGTGTATTTTATATAAAAGAAAATAATAAAACAATTATCTTATGTGTTTAAAATTATTATATTATATGTTTGGTATTTTATATAAATTATATTAGTATAGTATTTTGGTATAAATTATATATTTTAGATATTTTATATATTATATATATTATATTATATTATATTATATTATAAAATAAAAATAATAAAAAATAAATCGTTTGATGTCGGTAGACCGACATCAAACATCAGGCAATGTGCATATATATATATACTATTATAATTATATTATTATATTATTATATTATATTATTATTATATGCCTATATAAGGCATTGAATGAGGAGAAGTTGGGGAGGAATTCTGCGAGAGGCTCAGCAGTCTGGAGAGGAAGGGATTCTGGGGGGAGAAAAAAGGAGAAAAATAAAAAAGAAGAGAAGGGAAAATAAAATATTTTTTTGATATTTTTATTTCATCAATACACCATTTAAAAACAACCACTAAAGTTATAATTCCAAATTTTGGATTGAGAATTGAGAACACATTCCACAGACTTGAGAGAATCAAAAGAAAGTTTGTGACTCAGAAAATTCATCATTTTCCCAAAAGGTGAGTTTTCGCAAATTTTCATTTAATTTAAAATGTGATATAATTTGTTTAAATACTTTATTTATTTCTTTTTATAACTTTTTTTCATCGCTTTAATGGGATGGCTGCACCACCTACATATCTGCTGTAATTTAAATATTGTATATAAATTGTTGTAATTTATTACTTTACATAATTTATCTCGGTGGTGAATAGTAACCTCCGACGGTGAATAGTACCTCCGGCGGTGAATAGTAACATCGGCGGTGAATAGTACCACCAGCGGTGAATAGTAACCCCGATGATGAATAGTACTTCCGGCGGTGAATAGTACCTCCGGCTATTTAATTTTGCTCGTTTTCTATAGCGTAATTTTAGCACTATTATATGCTATTTAGGGGGCTGTTTAATTTATTTCAACGATTTATGTTTTAAATATCAAGTTTGTTTGTACTAGCCAATTAATCAATTTCGCATAATCATCTCTGCAATCTCCTTCCATTCTTTGCTTATTTCGATTAAAAAGTTGTGAAAAATTGAGATTGTGATTCAAGTATAAGAAAGGAACTCTTCCATACTTAATGATTTAATCTCTTTGGAGGTTCTATCGAAAGTATAAAACGCTCTATGCTTAATGGTTTAATTTCTTTGGAGATTCATTACCAACGGCATAAAACGTTTTATGCTTAAGAGATTCATTACCAAAAATATACAACGTTCTATGCTCACTGATTTAATCTCTTAGGGGATTTACCACCAAAAGCATAAAACGTTTTATACTTAACGGTTTAAATTCTTTGGAGGTTCACTACCCCAAATGTATACATGTTCTTATACTAAAGCACAATCTTTTATTTTTCATTTCTCTTTATTCATCAGTGTGTTTACTTTTAAGGGACTAATTGACCCTTGGAAATCACCAAGGAAAGTGTCATTATCACTTATTATCAAGTTTGGATTTTAAGTCATTATCACTCAAGTTTGGATTTTTCTAAGTCATTATTACTCTTTTGAGTTTGACTAGTCCTTGTTGCACATCTTGAGTTTGACTTAAAATCCCTAACTTGTAAATAAGTTTGACTCTTCCTTTGTAATTTCCCCCGAAGAATTTATCACCTGCTTGTTTACTGTTAAGGGAGTAATTGACCCTTGGAAATCACCAAGGAAAGTGTCATTATCACTTATCATCAAGTTTGGATTTCAAGTCATTATCACTCAAGTTTGGGTTTTTCTAAATCATTATTACTCTTTTGAGTTTGACTAGTCCTTGTTGCACATCTTGAGTTTGAGTTGAAATCCCTAACTTGTAAATAAGTTTGACTCTTCATTTGTAATTTCCCCCGAAGAATTTATCACCTGTTTGTTTACTGTTAAGGGATTAATTGACCATTGGAAATCGCCAAGGAAAGTGTCATTATCACTCATTATCAAGTTTGGATTTCAAGTCCTTATCGCTCACTATGGGTTTATCTAAGTCATTATCACTCTTTGGAGTTTGACTAGTCCTTATTGCACATCTTGAGTTTGACTTGAAATCCCTAACTTGTACATGAGTTTGACTCTTCCTTTGTGATTTCCTCTGAAGAAAATAAGCTTTATTCGGGTTAAGTCGACACTGATTTTCCTTTATTGCATTTCAGACTTAGTGGATGTAAATATCACTTTTGCACAAACAGGAGAAAAGATAAAGAAATGGACAGGTAATAAAAAATGCTAATAAAATTGGTTAAAATTGGATTACAACCGGCTTAAAGAACCAATATGATTAATTGAATTCGGTCGGACGTTATACCGAATTTATTGTGTCAAGGCTTGCCTTACATCAATTATTGTAATAAATTAGACAGCTCCTTTCATTTATTATTCATTCAGTTTTGTAATAATTATTTATTCGGACACTTGGACATTCGGACCCTCCTGCGTGAGGGCAGACAAATTTGTAATAATGTGTATGTCTTCCAACCCACGTCTTTCTCCCTTTTATTTACCAGCTTATGATGGTTAGATTAGTGACATCATGTTTAATTTAGCATTTTCCATGATTTGCATCCATCTGTTTGCATGCATAAAAGTTCGGCTCATCATATTATTCAAATGTCAAATTCAAACTTTTTGCTTGAATACATGCTCTATCACATGCCTTGAATTGACTCATATGCCATGCTAATAGCCGAGCTTATTACTTGCACGTTGTATGTGTTGCATTGGCCATATCGCATTAATTAGGATCATGTATTTTTTCTAACTATTTACTTCCTTTTGACTCGCCTTCGGACATAAGGTAAGTTTTTATGCTTTAGCATATTGTATAAGTGTGATTGCTGTCATATCAAACATACTACCATGAGGCTAAATGCTTACTTGATATACCTGTTTGAATGCCTGTGGATGAAGGCTAATCACTTAAATTGGGATACTTGATTCATGGATATATGAGATCACCATTTTCAGTGATACATATTCAAAACATTTCTTTCAAAACAAACATGGAATCAAACGTTCCAACTTTTCATGAAATTAGTCTATACTTGTATGTTACATATAGAACAAGAGCATATATTGTACATAAAAACCACATCATGATTAGTAGAGGCCGATCTTTGATCGGGTGAGTGGGGTGTTCAATTATTGACCTTCCCCTCTCATACCTAAGTTCCCGAACCAAGACACTTTGGTAACGACGGACTAATGGCCTTTGGCACGAGTCATGGGTTTCCTAAATTTCCCAAAAATAAATATTTAGGTAGCGACTCTGATATCTGGCAAAGCAGTCCATTTGTGGCATTTGATTCAAACATCGATTTTCCAAAAGAATTTGCCGGATTTGGACCTCTTTTTATGTTTTTCACTGTTTCACATTGCACTTGTGAAATCAGAATCAGAACCAACACACAAGTGGAGTCCGAACTGTAAGGGCTATTTCATTCTTCCGAAAGGGAGCGCGAAAAGCCGAGCTACAGTTTCTGGCGACTCTGCTGGGGATTTAGAGAACTTGACTTGAACTTTATGATGTGAATTTTTATCTACATTTATATGTTCTTTGCATTGCATTTGCATTGGTGCGCCTAAGTCCCTGTGTTTGCCATCTGTTATTCCTGGACGGTTTGCCGGAGGCTTGCCTACAAAGCTTGCCAAAAGGCTGACCGGTCATGGGCTCTGTCAAGTTGGGAACACAACCCTTGGATCTGGATTACCGCTGTGCCGTTTGATCCTCCTTTTACTTCTCGGTGTTAGGTGTGAGAGGTATATTAGGTAGTCTTGCTGAGGTACCCTTTGTGACTATTTGACCTAATGCATATAGTACGCTCTAGTGACCATTCAAATTAGGACAGGATGCTACCCGTACATGATGTTATGAAGCCACTTGTTTGAATAATGAACCCTAGATCATTTCAAAAAGCTAGGACTGGATAACCCCACCCTCCATAGGGGTGTTTGTTCTCTTTCCTGCTATGTGTTCTATGCAATTTATTGGATCTATACAGGGGTTCTCAAATTCTGAACAGTGGTTCAGGCATTTCAGTTTGTGGGGTTGAGTTCAGTGTGTCAGTATGAGTTAGCAGTAATTAGTGATCAGTTGAGTCGAAACACTGCTAAAATTCTGATTGGGGGTCCCATTGTTTTTTTCTAGTTTGCAAACATGGCTTCAAAAAAAAAAAAAAAACAAAAAGGAAAAAAATAATACTAAGTCAACTCATTTTATTTGTGTTGTTATTTTATACCAGAAAAAAAAATTATTAAAAAAAAAAAAATCATCAAATCATTTTGTTTGTGTCGTTTTAGTAATTGTTGTTTTTCCAAATTTTTTTTTTTTAAAAAAAAAAAAATGGGAATGGGTTTGTTTTCTTTTGTTCATATAAAATGTGTTTTTGTTTTTTGAGTAGATATATTAAAAAAAAAAAAAATCTAATATCCCACGAGTCCACTAGTGTAAATAAATAGAACTTGTGGGATATCCGACCATTTCTGTAATTGGGGAGTGACCACTTGTTGATCACACGGGCTTTATTTTGAATGTTGTGGATGGCCCACATGTTGACTGGCAATTTGAGAATGGTTTTATTCTGAGTTCTGAATTGAGTATTAAGTCTAAGTTGGATTCCACCAAGTTTGTAGAGTTGGGATCAGACTCGAGTCATTCTAGTGAGTCAAAGTCTGTTGATTTCAAGAGTGCTAAATCTAGACACTTATGTCCTGTCTAGATCTTCTTTGTCTTTTTCTTTTGAGTTTGTTGTCATTGCTGAGTCATAATCTCTTTCTAATAAACCAAAAAAAAAAAAAAAAAAAAAAACAAAACAAAACAAAACAAAACAAAATGCCAAAGTCTGCTTACTTCTCTGTGCCTTTAAATCATTGCATTGACCAAAGTTTTTCAAAACTTTTTCCAAAACTCTGATAAAAACAAAGAGGAAGAATTTCCTCGGGATTTGCAAATTCTGATCAACTGAGAAGAAGAGAAGTGTACTAAGCCCTTGATGAATAAAATCATTTTTGTTAATGTGGGTACTGAGAAGGATCCTGGCTTGGTCCAAATTAGTTCTATCTTGTCTTCGTAAGAGTACGAGTGATTAGTCACTTTGTGAAAAGATTTCAAAAAACTATTTTTGCGTGGTCCTACGAAAACATGCCTGGAATTGATTATACAACATAGGGTCCCTCTTGACTCAAGGTCCGACCTCCTTAGCTCCTTAGCTTTCAAATCATGATTCGAAGTATTCAATGATCAACCAAAGTGTAAGGCTTACATAGCCAAATTGGAAACGGCCCTTGAACTAGGGGCAATGATGTGATTCAAATGGAGATAGCCCTTCAACTAGGGGCAATAAGGTCGAATATGATTCAAATGGAAACAGCCCTTAAACTAGGGGCAATGATGTGATTCAAATGGAGGCAGCCCTTCCACTAGGGGCAATAAGGTCGAATGTGATTCCAGATTTGAAACAACCCTTGAACTAGGGGCGAAAGTGTGAGGCTTACATATCCTAAATGGAGACAACCCGTGAACTAGGGGCAATAAGGTACCACCCTTGAGAGGCTCGCTGGGCTGAAAACCCGGAAGAGCGACCCAGGCAAAAGTTAGAGCACACAAAAAAAAAAAAAAAAACAAAAAAAAAAAAAAAAAAAAAAAAAAAAGCTCGCAAGGTTGAAAACCCGAAAGGGCGGTTTTGGCAAAAATTAGAGCGTAAAAGGAGAGTGTCAATACCCGAGTGAATCTTAGCCAGAATTATGTAGGACCTGTGATTCAGATTGGAAGCAACCCTTGAACTAGGGGCAAGAAGGTCGGATGTGAGTTAGATTTGAAGCAGCCCTTGAACTAGGGGCAAAAGGTTGGATATGATCAAAGAGTTAAAATTGAATCGTTTCCCAATGAAGACCGCCTAGAAAGGCAAAACCCAGAATTTGAGAGAATGAATTTTATTATTGAGGGACAGTCGAGTTCCTATCCACTACAATAGGGGCAACACTAGGGGCAAATTCAAACCCAATTAGCCTAGTCCCTACATCATCATATCTACTGGTCAAGTGTAACAGTCGGTCTTATAGATGGCCTAAAGATTTCACACCCAATCAACATGGACAAGTTAAAATGAAAGTAACCCTTGAGAGGCTCGCTGGGCTGAAAACCCAAAAGGGCGACCCAGACAAAAGTTAGAGCAGAAAAAAAAAAAATGAATGAAAAAATATATAGAAAAAACAAGAAAAAATAAAAAAATGAAATGATGATGAAACAAAAAGGAGAGTGTTAATACCCGAGTGAACCTTGGCCAGAACTACGATGGCCTGATTCCTATCTTTGGGATACGTAGGTAGCTTCATCTTGAAGTTCGGCCCCAATAATTTTTCAACTCATTCATTTTGTCCATGTTTGATTGGTGTATCTTTAGTCGACTTGGTTGTCCTATCCGTGTTTTAATTGGTGTATCTTCGTTCTGCTCAGTTCAGTTGGTTTCGATTCAACTTGGTTCGGTTCGGTTCGACGGTTCGGTTCGGTCCGGTCCAGTTCTGCTCGGTTTCATTCGGTTCGAATTGGCTTGGTTCGAATATCACCTTTGATTATCTGGTTTGGGACTATGCACCCCAATGGTTGATTCCATGTTAGTTGAGTAGTGGCCATTTGCAAAAATAGGTTTTGATTAATTTGAATGAAGCTGACTAATTTTTCTCGAAAATTGTTCCATTTTTGCAAAACTTGGACCATTCTTTGGATTTGAAAAGGGAAAATTTTCAGTGCTCACAATTTAGCTTACATGATTTGAAACAAAAAATGGAATGAGTAGGCTAATCTAACTCTCATGTTGATCAAAACATTTTTTTTTTAAAAAAAAAAATCAAGAAAAAAATTCAAGGTAATGAATTACGGGCATAGTCGAGTTAGAGATTCTGTCTCTTCCACCACTCGAGTCAACTCGTTAGTGTATATGAGTGTGTATTCATACCAGTCAGTGTATATCAGTATGTCTTCATACCAGTCAGTGTATTCATACCAGTGTGTATTCATTCCAGTCAATGTATATCGGTGTGTATTTATACCAATCAGTGTATTTATACCAGTCAGTGTATTCATATCAGTCAGTGTATATAAATGTCTTTTGGATTGTTTTACTTCGTTTTTTTTGCTTGCATTGAGTCAGTTTTGTTTTTATTCAGGTCAGTACGGATCAGTGTCCAATTCAGAGTTCAAATTTCAATCATTCTCAAATGCGATCAAACAAAAGTATTTTCAAAATCAGAGTAATGTGCCAGTCACGCCATTTATATACAAAACTGAAAATTTTTATTACAGTCAGGGGAGGACATCCCCGATTACAAAGACTCCAAAAAAAAAAAAAAAAAAACAAATAAACAAATAAACCCAGAAAGTACAAAGACTCCAAAATAAGAAATAAAAACAAATAAAAAAAAACAGAAAATACAGAAAAAAAGAAGAAAACCAGAAATACAAAAAAAAAAAAAAAAAAAAAAAAAAAGAGGGATCTTTTTTTCTTTCTTCTCCAGTGACGGCCACGCACCAACTTCACTTATTCGGCTCTTCCGTCGCCGAGCTCTTCCGCTTTTTGTCGCTCTTTTTGTCGTCAATCTTCGAAGATCCTGCTCCAATACTTCCACCAAGAACGACCACAGTGTTTCCGCCGACAGAGTCGGCTCCCCGCCGACCATCAAAGGCGAGGTAGGAAGATGCCCCAAATCGGGCCATAGAGCTGGAGTGCCTTTTCAGCTCCTTGTTTTCAGCCTTCAAGGCACAAATCTCTACCCGTGCATCTCTGTACATGCACTGGAGTAGAGACAGTTGGGCGTTGACCTGGTATACCTCACACGCCTTGTTTTGCAAACGGTGAGACAGGTTAGTGACCGCCGCCACTGTCTCCATGCAGGACCTCAACGTGTAGTGGTTGGCCTCGATATCATTTTGAGTAGCCATCACTTGCTCAACTGATAGTGTGGGAAGACTAGGTTGAGTAAGAGTAGGGGCACTTGGCCCAGAGGAGCTCGATGGACCATTAAGATCTGGAAAGAGAGAGAAGGGGCGAGACGAAGCCATGTATAGGAAGAGAGAGGAAAGAAGGGAGTCACAGAGAAACGATGAGGAAAAGAAGGAGAAGGAGAAAGATGGAAGAGTGATGGAGAAGAAGCAGAAGAAGAGAGTGGTTAAGAAGAAGAGAAAAGAGATACTGAAGAGAAGAAGAAGACGAGAGAGAAAGACAGAGAGAGAGAGAGAGAGTCGAGGCGGCCTGCTTTTGTCGGCCAGTGACGTAAAAGCAGGCCGCGTGTCAGGCGTGGATATCGAAGAAAGGAGAGAAACGCGGGAGAGTTGTGTATGCATATATGTATATATATTGTATAGCTATGTAATATAGATATTTGTTTGAACATTTTGGTCATATGAGTGGCTTGGGTTCAGTGGTGTGGCTCAATGGTTGAAGGCTGAAAGGCTGAGCCCGACGTCAGGGGTTCGAACCCCACATCGAGTGTTTCTTTTGGTTTGTTTTGGTTTTAGGTATATATATGTCTTGTATAGTATATATATATATATATATATTTGTTTGTATATTTTGTCACAAGAGTGACGTGGCTCAATGGTTGAAGGCTGAAAGGCTGAGCTCGACGTCAGGGGTTCGAACCCCACATCGAGTGTTTATTTTGGTTTGTTTTGATTTTGTGTATATATGTCTCGTATATATATATATATATATATATTGTTTGTATATTTTGTCACAAGAGTGACGTGGCTCAGTGGTTAAGGACTCGGAGGCCGAGCTTGAGGTCAGGGGTTCGACACCCCGTATCCCATGTCCATGCATTTTGCATTTTTCCTTTCTTTTTTTTACGTGTTTTGCGTACGTATGCTGACGTTAGCAAACGGAATATGCCTTCTCAGTAACGGCATCTACCCGCTGACGGTTGTAAACGGAATATTCTCCATCTGTGTATATATCCGTATATGTTTGTGTATAGGTCCGTATATGTCTGTGTCGTATATACCTGTATATATACTGTATATATCTATGTATATGTCTGTATTCTGTCTGTAAATATCTGTGTGCATGTAAATATCTGTGTATTATCCTGCTTGTGTTTGCAATGAGTTCCTATGAGACCAACTGTGACGGTGGAAACTAGAGTTCGAATGGCAAAGTCTAGAACGAAAAAGTTTGAAATTTCCGAGACTAAAGTCTGGTTTAAATACCCAGGGGTGTATCCCCGGCTTGAAATCTGTATGGTAGCCCCATAGGTTGAGGTAGCGTATATGCACCTCAATTCTGGATACTGAACCAACCTAGTCTGTCACCCCGTTGGAGAATAGGGAAAGTTGTGAATATGATCAGGAAGAAAAAGGGCATCTGTGAAGGTTACCCCTTGTCAGCAAGAAATCATTCTACCATACCTTCTTCCATTCGCGTGAGACGCATTTGGACTTCGAATTTACCTTCGCTCCTTTCATATGAATGATGCTAGATTTGATGTTTACCTAGTTAAAACATTCCCCCTTTCCTCTCGTGTGAGACACGTTTGGATTGTAAATCGGTTAAAAATAGCAGGTGCACTTGTCTGTTTACACCACGCCATCTCCCGCGCGTTTGGATCTCAAATACTCCTCTCGCGTACCGCGCGTTTGGATCTCAAATACTCCTCTCGCGTATGACAGACGCGTTTGGATCTCAAATACTCCTCTCGCGTACCGCGCGTTTGGATCTCAAATACTCCTCTCGCGTATGACAGACGCGTTTGGATCTCAAATACTCCTATTGCGTGCCGCGCGTTTGGATCTCAAATACTCCTCTCGCGTACCGCGCGTTTGTATCTCAAATACTCCTCTCGCGTATGACAGACGCGTTTGGATCTCAAATACTTCTCTCGCGTATGACAGACGCGTTTGGATCTCAAATACTCCCCTCGCGTACAGCGCGTTTGGATCTCAAATACTCCCCTCGCGTATGACAGACGCGTTTGGATCTCAAATACTCCTCTCGCGTACCGCGCGTTTGGATCTCAAATACTCCTCTCGCGTATGACAGACGCATTTGGATCTCAAATACTCCTCTCGCGTACCGCGCGTTTGGATCTCAAATACTCCTCTCGCGTATGACAGACGCGTTTGGATCTCAAATACTCCTCTCGCGTACCGCGCGTTTGGATCTCAAATACTCCTCTCGCGAATGACAGACGCGTTTGGATCTCAAATACTTCTCTCGTGTACCGCGCGTTTGGATCTCAAATACTTCTCTCGCGTATGACAGACGCGTTTGGATCTCAAATACTCGTCTCGCATACCGCGCGTTTGGATCTCAAATACTTCTCTCGCGTATGACAGACGCGTTTGGATCTCAAATACTCGTCTCGCATACCGCGCGTTTGGATCTCAAATACTCCTCTCGCGTATGACAGACGCGTTTGGATCTCAAATACTCCTCACGCGTTTGGATCTCAAATACTCCTCACGCGTTTGGATCTCAAATACTCCTCTCGCGTATGACAGACGCGTTTGGATCTCAAATACTCCTCTCGCGTACCCCGTGTTTGGATCGCAAATACTCCTCTCGCGTATCGCGGGTTTGGATCTCAAATACTCCTTTCGTGTATGACAGATGCGTTTGGATCTCAAATACTCCTCTCGCGTACCGCGCGTTTGGATCTCAAATACTCCTCTCGCATACCGCGCATTTGGATCTCAAATACTCCTCTCGCGTACCGCGCATTTGGATCTCAAATACTCCTCTCGCGTATGACAGACGCGTTTGGATCTCAAATACTCCTCTCGCGTACCGCGCGTTTGGATCTCAAATACTCCTCTCGCGTATGACAGACGCGTTTGGATCTCAAATACTCCTCTCGCGTACCGCGCGTTTAGATCTCAAATACTCCTCTCGCGTATGACAGACGCGTTTGGATCTCAAATACTCCTCTCGCGTACCGCGTGTTTGGATCTCAAATACTCCTCTCGCGTACCGCGCTTTTGGATCTCAAATACTCCTCTCGCGTATGACAGACGCATGTGGATCTCAAATACTCCTCTCGCGTACCGCGCGTTTGGATCTCAAATACTCCTCTCGCGTATGACAGACGCGTTTGGATCTCAAATACTCCTCTCGCGTACCGCGCGTTTGGATCTCAAATACTCCTCTCGCGTATGACAAACGCGTTTGGATCTCAAATACTCCTCTCGCGTATTACAGACGCGTTTGGATCTCAAATACTCCTCTCGTGTACCGCGCGTTTGGATCTCAAATACTCCTTTCGCGTATGACAGACGCGTTTGGATCTCAAATACTCCTCTCACGTATTACAGACGCGTTTGGATCTCAAATACTCCTCTCGTGTACCGCGCGTTTGGATCTCAAATACTCCTCTCGTGTATGACAGACGCGTTTGGATCTCAAATACTCCTCTCGCGTATGATAGACGCGTTTGGATCTCAATCTCAAATACTTCTCTCGCGTAAGACGCGTTTGGATCTCAAGTTCACATACTCCTCTCACATAGGACGCGTTTGGATCTCAAGTTCACTTTTCTCCTCTCGCGGACGAAGCGTTTGGATCTTACATTCACTACATCCAACATTTATGCTTTCATTCAGTGTCACATCATTGTCTTGTTTTGCATTTCATTGCATGATTAGAAGTTATGTTTTACATATCCTTCTGCATCTTGCCCCTGAGCTACGCTGGTTTGATTCCTTGCAAACGGGATACGTAGGCAACCTTCTGGTTCAACCACTTGCATTTGCACATTTGTTTGTTTGCTCAAGTCTTACGGCTTTGTCAAAAGGGTCGTCTTCGGGCTTTGACATTCACTCACGTCATAAAATGACTTCGAGCTCTGTCAAAGAGGGGCAACTATAGACACCCCATTTTGACCGACCCTAAGACTTGAGCGCTTTCTTTTGATTACCCGATGATGACAATTAGAATGTGTTTCTCACAGAATTCTCAGTAAAAGAAATGGAATTTGAACTTTAATCCCAACCTTCACCATTATGGCCAAATTAATTTAAAATATTGAATATTTCATTAATTTAGTATTTTTGTAATTTTTCATAATTTTATGTGTTTGTTCATATTTTTAGTGTATTTTATATAAAAGAAAATAATAAAACAAATTATTTTATGTGTTTAAAATTATTATATTATATGTTTGGTATTTTATATAAAATTATATTAGTATATTATTTTGGTATAAACTATATATTTTAGATATTTTATATATTATATATATATTATATTATATTATAAAATAAAAATAATAAAAATCAGGCAATGTGCATATATATATACTATTATAATTATATTATTATATTATTATATTATATTATTATTATATGCCTATATAAGGCATTGAATCAGGAGAAGTTGGGGAGGAATTCTGGGAGAGGCTCAGCAGTCTGGAGAGGAAGGGATTCTAGGGGGAGAAAAAAAGGAGAAAATAAAAAAGAAGAGAAGAGAAGAGAAAATAAAATATTTTCTTTGATATTTTTATTTCATCAATACACCATTCAAAAACCAACCACTAAAGTTATAATTCCAAATTTTGGATTGAGAATTGAGAACACATACCACAGACTTGAGAGAATCAAAAGAAAGTTTGTGACTCAGAAAATTCATCATTTCCCCAAAAGGTGAGTTTTCGCAAATTTTCATTTAATTTAAAAATGTGATATAATTTGTTTAAATACTTTATTTACATCTTTTTATAACTTTTTTTCATCGCTTTAATGGGATGGCTGCACTACCCACATATCTGCTGTAATTTAAATATTATATATAAATTGTTGTAATTTATTACTTTACATAATTTATCCCGGCGGTGAATAGTAACCTCCGGCGGTGAATAGTACCTCCGGCGGTGAATAGTAACCCCGATGATGAATAGTACCGCCGGCGGTGAATAGTACCTCCGGCTATTTAATTTTGCTCGCTTTCTATAGCGTAATTTTAGCACTATTATATGCTATTTAGGGGGCTGTTTAATTTATTTCAACGATTTATGTTTTAAATATCAAGTTTGTTTGTACTAACCAATTAATCAATTTCGCATAATCATCTCTGCAACCTCCCTCCATTCTTTGCTTATTTCGATTAAAAAGTTGTGAAAAATTGAGATTGTGATTCAAGTATAAGAAAGGAACTCTTCCATACTTAATGATTTAATCTCTTTGGAGGTTCTATCGAAAGTATAAAACGCTCTATGCTTAATGGTTTAATTTCTTTGGAGATTCATTACCAACGGCATAAAACATTTTATGCTTAAGAGATTCATTACCAAAAATATACAACGTTCTATGCTCACTGATTTAATCTCTTAGGGGATTTACCACCAAAAGCATTAAATTCTTTGGAGGTTCACTACCCCAAATGTATACATGTTCTTATACTAAAGCACAATCTTTTATTTTTCATTTCTCTTTATTCATCAGTGTGTTTACTTTTAAGGGACTAATTGACCCTTGAAAATCACCAAGGAAAGTGTCATTATCACTTATTATCAAGTTTGGATTTTAAGTCATTATCACTCAAGTTTGGGTTTTTCTAAGTCATTATTACTCTTTTGAGTTTGACTAGTCCTTGTTGCACATCTTGAGTTTGACTTAAAATCCCTAACTTGTAAATAAGTTTGACTCTTCCTTTGTAATTTCCCCCGAAGAATTTATCACCTGCTTGTTTACTGTTAAGGGAGTAATTGACCCTTGGAAATCACCAAGGAAAGTGTCATTATCACTTATCATCAAGTTTGGATTTCAAGTCATTATCACTCAAGTTTGGGTTTTTCTAAGTCATTATTACTCTTTTGAGTTTGACTAGTCCTTGTTGCACATCTTGAGTTTGAGTTGAAATCCCTAACTTGTAAATAAGTTTGACTCTTCATTTGTAATTTCCCCCGAAGAATTTATCACCTGTTTGTTTACTGTTAAGGGATTAATTGACCATTGGAAATCGCCAAGGAAAGTGTCATTATCACTCATTATCAAGTTTGGATTTCAAGTCCTTATCGCTCACTATGGGTTTATCTAAGTCATTATCACTCTTTGGAGTTTGACTAGTCCTTGTTGCACATCTTGAGTTTGACTTGAAATCCCTAGCTTATACATGAGTTTGACTCTTCCTTTGTGATTTCCTCTAAAGAAAATAAGCTTTATTCGGGTTAAGTCGACACTGATTTTCCTTTATTGCATTTCAGACTTAGTGGATGTAAATATCACTTTTGCACAAACAGGAGAAAAGATAAAGAAATGGACAGGTAATAAAAAATGCTAATAAAATTGGTTAAAATTGGATTACAACCGACTTAAAGAACCAATATGATTAATTGAATTCGGTCGGACGTTATACCGAATTTATTGTGTCAAGACTTGCCTTACATCAATTATTGTAATAAATTAGACAGCTCCTTTCATTTATTATTCATTCGGTTTTGTAATAATTATTTATTCGGACAGTTGGACATTCGGACCCTCCTGCGCGAGGGCAGACAAATTTGTAATAATGTGTATGTCTTCCAACCCCACGTCTTTCTCCCTTTTATTTACCAGCTTATGATGGTTAGATTAGTGACATCATGTTTAATTTAGCATTTTCCATGATTTGCATCCATCTGTTTGCATGCATAAAAGTTCGGCTCATCATATTATTCAAATGTCAAATTCAAACTCTTTGCTTGAATACATGCTCTATCACATGCCTTGAATTGACTCATATGCCATGCTAGTAGCCGAGCTTATTACTTGCATGTTGTATGTGTTGCATTAGCCATATCGCATTAATTAGGATCATGCATTTTTCTAACTATTTACTTCCTTTTGACTCGCCTTCGGACATAAGGTAAGTTTTTATGCTTTAGCATATTGCATAAGTGTGATTGCTGTCATATCAAACATACTACCATGAGGCTAAATGCTTACTTGATATACCTGTTTGAATGCCTGTGGATGAAGGCTAATCACTTAAAGATTCATGTATATATGAGATCACCATTTTCAGTGATACATATTCAAAACATTTCTTTCAAAACAAACATGGAATCAAACGTTCCAACTTTTCGTGAAATTAGTCTATACTTGTATGTTACATATAGAATAAGAGCATATATTGTACATAAAAACCACATCATGATTAGTAGAGGCCGATCTTTGATCGGGTGAGTGGGGTGTTCAATTATTGACCTTCCCCTCTCATACCTAAGTTCTCGAACCAAGACACTTTGGTAACGACGGACTAATGGCCTTTGGCACGAGTCATGGGTTTCCTAAATTTCCCAAAAATAAATATTTAGGTGGCGACTCTGATATCTGGCAAAGCAGTCCATTTGTGGCATTTGATTCAAACATCGATTTTCCAAAAGAATTTGCCGGATTTGGACTCTTTTTATGTTTTTCACTGTTTCACATTGCACTTGTGAAATTAGAATCAGAACCAACACACAAGTGGAGTCCGAACTGTAAGGGCTATTTCATTCTTTCGAAAGGGAGCGCGAAAAGCCGAGCTACAGTTACGCAATATGAAGCCGAACAGTATCTAATTTCCGGGGTACGTGTCTTCCGACTCTTCTACTTATTCGGCTCCCACAATTGCCGCCCAAGCATTTCACCGACGACAGTTGGCTGGAGTGCTTGGTTTTGAATTTCGAAAAGTCAGAGCCAAAATTCGGCGATTGGCCTCATCGTCATGCGGATATGTAAGCGCACCCCTTTCGGTTGTCGTGTCGACTTTCCCCCTTCACGCACGTGTCTATTTATTGTGATTTAAAATTTTGACGTCCTTTCAAGTATGTATTTCATGACGCTCATCACTGAATTGCCCTTTGGATAGTCCCTGCAACTCTGTTTTCCGATATCCCCTTCGTCTTTTGTAAGTTCTCTCCTCCCTTGCTTTGAAGACTCTTTCTAGTTTGTTCCTTCCTTGGCATATTCTTATAAACTGTAGGGTATGGCGAAACATTTAAAAGACCTCCTCTCGTCAGATCGAATCGCTGGCTTTAAACGCCATTTCTCCATTCCTGATGATGTTCGTCTGTCGCTTGTGGCAGACGACACTCTTGATATGGAGAGGGAGGACAAAACCACGATTGTCTTTCCTCTTTTGTCAATTGCAGAGGGTGGAGTCCGTTTCCCCCTTCACCCGTTTCTTAGGGCTGTGCTTCGCTACTGGGGTTTAATCCCTTCCCAACCTAATGTGAATTTCTTTAGAATCATAATGGGGGTTATAGTGCTCAACCATCGCCTAAGAATTAACCTTGGCATTCCAGCCATCCGGCATTGTTATGCCTTGGCTAAGTCTTCTGGTCGACACGGGCGTTTCTTCCTTAGGACCAAGGATATCGACCATCAGCTGATTACTATGCTTTCTAGTTCTGGAAAACGAGTTGATGATGTTATGGTCGTTGTCCAGGGTAACTGGGAATTTGGTGAAGGAGAGGATCACGTCGACCCTATTCCTAGACGGAGGGGCGAGCCAGGTGGCTGATTGCCTTCTCGCTTTTATTATTTGTTCGTTTTTGTTGTAAAGCCTATTCTTTGGAATGTGATGGCCTGGCTTGTGCAGGGAGCAATTTGAAGAAAGTTCTGTCTTCAACTGATGGCGCCGTTCTTTCGGACATCGAAGTCGCGCTCAAATATTTCGGCCGTCGAAGTCTTCAGAAACAAGGGAGGTCGGCGGGAGGTCGGCGCATATTCTGCTTCGTTACGAGCCGACATATACGACCTTCTCGGCGGCGAAAAATATCCCTATTCCGGAGGGTGAAGATTCTCTTATCGCTCTTATTTTGTCCGACTTCAAAAACTTGAGGCAGGTTGGTTTTGAAGGGTCTGATTCGGAGCGGGATGTAGCTAATGTTATCGAATCAGATCAGTCCATAACCAAGTCTGACGAGGTATTGAATTCGGCCGATCCCCCATCTACTTCGGGCTGAGGGGATCTCTCGCTTGACGGCGTTGTTCACGGCTTGGAGGGTATTCCCGCCGCAGACCCCGAAGACATGGCCGGGTTAAGCCTAACAAAACTTGCCAGGAAGGCGAATGCGGAAAGGTTGGCTGCACGGCGAAGAGCGGAGGCCCTTCCGTCTGAAGTACCACCCGCCACCGAATCTCAATTCTCCCTGCCTGTTAGCGAATCAGAGGCCGTGCGCGTTGTTGAGATGGAAATGGTGGAAAATCGGAATGCTGAATCTGCTTTGACCGTGCAGGCTGGCCAAGAAGCTGAGGCAGAGAAACGCCTTGCCGAGTTTGAGGTCGGCTGAAAAGAACATGGCGGCAAACGTCCTCGATTAGAGGGATTGGACGTGATCGTTCCTTTTGTCATTCAGCCGATGATAAGAAACATGTCAGTTTCTTCTGATGCCTCGGCGCTTAAAGATCCAGAAGTCGCATTCAGTTTGGCTATGTTCATGTCGTTGCCGTCTGACAAGGAGGCTTTCCGGGTGGAAACGGATCTGAATGCGACAGCACTAGTCGCCCAATCGGCACTTTTGGTACATTCAAACTTAGCTTCACTTTATCCAAATATTGTTGAAGTTATGGTTTTAAATTCTTGTTTTGCAAACCGTCGGATGGATAACCGATATGGGCCGTCGCCATTGCGACGCCGTCAAAGAGATTGGTCGTTTACACGAGGAAGTTGAATGCCAGAGGAGAAGGGCCGAGGTCGAGGCTTTGAGGGTGAACAAGGAAGCCTCAAGGGCCGACGCCGAGATGGACAGGGCTCATAGCGCGGATCAATTGAAATCGGATGCTGAGAAGAAGGCGGACGCGAGCGAAGATGCGCTCAAATTGGCCAAGAAGGCAATCTCCAAACTGGAGGCTGAGTTGGCTGAAATGAAGACGGCGAAGGAAGCAGCCGACTCGGAGTCTTCCAAAGTATTCGAGGCCGGGAAGAATGTTGGACTCGCTGAGTACGTTGACCAAGTCCCCAAGTTTGAAAATCGGGGGTTCAAACATGGCTGGCACAAAGCCCTTGCTGCTGCTAACGCTTCGTTGATTATGCCAATACCATATGAGCAAGTGGATATTGAGCCATTGGAGTCTGATTCCGATGGCTAATCCGGCCGACTGACAGTTTTTAGGATGTCGAATGTATTTTTACAGTTTTTTATTTAGTATTTTTCATCTGTTGCTACAGTCATAAGTCTTTTTGTTTAGTGACTTGAGTATATATAAAAAATTTCATGAGTATATATAAAATCGGGCTTGTAGCTTTTTGTTTCGTAACTTGAGTATATATAAAAAATTTCATGAGTTGTGCTCAACTGGCTAAGGAAAATGTTGATGAATGATATTGCTTTCAATTATGATTAGATCGGCTGCTTAGCTTAGGTATTTGGCCGACCGGATTAATAAAGTAAATCTGCCCTTGCCTTAGCCAGGGCGTGAGCTTGGGAAGCCGAATGGGCCTAACTCGCGGGCTGGCTGAGGCACAGATTGATCGGCGCTTGCGCTTGAAAACATGGCCGACCAGATTCATAAATCTGCCCTTGCCTTAGCCAGGGCGCGAGCTTTGGAAGCCGAGTGGGCCTAACTCGTGGGCTGGCTGAGGCACAGATTGATCGGAGTGGGCCTAACTCGCGGGCAGGTTGAGGCACAGATTGATTGGCGCTTGCGCTTGAAAACTCGGCCGACCAGATTCGTAAATCTGCCCTTGCATTAACCAGGGCGCGAGCTTTAGAAGCCGAATGGGCCTAACTGGCGGGCTGGTTGAGGCACAGATTGATCGGCGCTTGCGCTTGAAAACATGGTCGACTAGATTCATAAATCTGCCCTTGCCTTAGCTAGGGCGCGAGCTTTGGAAGCCGAGTGGGCCTAACTCGCGGGCTGGCTGAGGCACAGATTGATCGGCGCTTGCGCTTGAAAACTCGGCCGACTAGATTCATAAATCTGCCCTTGCCTTTGCCAGGGCGCGAGCTTTAGAAGCCGAATGGGCCTAACTGGCGGGCTGGCTGAGGCACAAATTGATCAGCGCTTGCACTTGAAAACATGGCCGACCAGATTCATAAATCTGCCCTTGCCTTAGCCAGGGCGCGAGCTTTGGAAGCCGAGTGGGCCTAACTCGCGGGCTGGCTGAGGCACAGATTGATCGGAGTGGGCCTAACTCGCGGGCTGGCTGAGGCATAGATTGATTGGGGCTTACGCTTGAAAACTCGGCCGACCAGATTCATAAATCTGCCCTTGCGTTTGCCAGGGCGCGACCTTTAGAAGTCAAATGGGCCTAACTGGCGGGCTGCCTGAGGCACAGATTGATCGGCGCTTGTGCTTGAAAACATGACCGACCAGATTCATAAATCTGCCCTTACCTTAGCCAGGGCGTGAGCTTTGGAAGCCGAGTGGGCCTAACTCGCGGGCTGGTTGAGGCACAGATTGATCGGCGCTTGCGCTTGAAAACTCGGCCGACCAGATTCATAAATCTGCCCTTGTCTTTGCCAGGGCACGAGCTTTAGAAGCCGAATGGGCCTAACTGGCGGGCTGGCTGAGGCACAAATTGATCGGCGCTTGCACTTGAAAACATGGCCGACCAGATTCATAAATCTGCCCTTGCCTTAGCCAGGGCGCGAGGTTTGGAAGCCGAGTGGGCCTAACTCGCGGGCTGGCTGAGGCACAGATTGATCGGAGTGGGCCTAACTCGCGGGCTGGCTGAGGCATAGATTGATTGGGGCTTACGCTTGAAAACTCGGTCGACCAGATTCATAAATCTGCCCTTGCGTTTGCCAGGGCGCGACCTTTCGAAGTCAAATGGGCCTAACAGGCGGGCTGCCTGAGGCACAGATTGATCGGCGCTTGTGCTTGAAAACATGGCCGACCAGATTCATAAATCTGCCCTTACCTTAGCCAGGGCGTGAGCTTTGGAAGGCGAGTGGGCCTAACTCGCGGGCTGGCTGAGGCACAGATTGATCGGCGCTTGCGCTTGAAAACTCGGCCGACCAGATTCATAAATCTGCCCTTGTCTTTGCCAGGGCGCGAGCTTTAGAAGCTGAATGGGCCTAACTGGCGGGCTGGCTGAGGCACAAATTGATCGGCGCTTGCACTTGAAAACATGGCCAACCAGATTCATAAATCTGCCCTTGCCTTAGCCAGGGCGCGAGCTTTGGAAGCCGAGTGGGCCTAACTCGCGGGCTGGCTAAGGCACAGATTGATCGGAGTGGGCCTAACTCGCGGGCTGGCTGAGGCATAGATTGATCGGGGCTTACGCTTGAAAACTCGGCCGACCAGATTCATAAATCTGCCCTTGCCTTTGCCAGGGCGCGAGCTTTAGAAGTCGAATGGGCCTAACTGGCGGGCTGCCTGAGGCACAGATTGATCGGCGCTTGTGCTTGAAAACATGGCCGACCAGATTCATAAATCTGCCCTTGCCTTAGCCAGGGCGCGAGCTTTGGAAGCCAAGTGGGCCTAACTCGCGGGCTGGCTGAGGCACAGATTGATCGGCGCTTGCACTTGAAAACTCAGCCTACCAGATTCATAAATCTGCCCTTGCCTTTGCCAGGGCGCGAGCTTTAGAAGCCGAATGGGCCTAATTGGCGGGCTGGACAATTGTCATCCGACTGTTGACGTTTGGGATTACTGACGTTGCCTCAGGAGAGCTGCAAACATTGAAGGATAACTGGAGCGGGTGCACGCCAGAGGCCCTACTTATTTCCATTCAGGCAACTTGGGAGGGACGAAGATTGACTGAATCAGATGCCGCAATGAGTCGTAGTAGCAAGCCTATGTGTACGGGAAGAAGAACGTCCAAGGATCGGGAAACACAGAAGCCCCTTAGTCATCGAAGCAGATTGCCCCGAAAGGACAAGCAACAACGGGGAAATTCTACGCGCCTGCGACCGAGAATCGAGCCTGATGCGACGCCACGACCGTTGAGTTTTGCGGTTTCTGTGAGGAATAGACCAATATGGAGGCGGATTCTATCATTAAAGACCCAGATGTGGCAGTCGAGTTCGCTTGACAGATATTCCCGCCGGAGGTCCAACAATCGATGGTCGGACGTCAAGATTTTGAAGTATTTCGAGACGGCATTCATGGGGCCGTAAAAGAACTATATACTGCTTACGAAGTCGGCATGCATCTGCAGGAAGCGCAACGTGAGAGCGAGAAAAAGGACGAAAGGAATCGCAGTTTGGAAATTCGCGCGGAAAAGGCTGAGCATGAGCTTCGGGAGCTGAAGAGTGTTCGAGCAAGCGCGTCGGTTGCGGCCGGTCAATCTAAATTGGTTACTGCGAAGAGAGTAACCCAACGGACCTCGGGTTATGAAAAAGGGTTTCAGGACGGCCTGAAGGTCGGGATAGAGAAGAGCAAATAGGACCTTGCCGAGGAGGTCTGTCGATGTGAAAATCGTGGATTCAAGCACGGCTGGATCAAGGCCCTTCAAACCGAGGAATCTCTCGAAGCCATGGGAATTGATTTGGCCTCGCCCCTGTATCATCACCACCACTTTCCTTATCCCGATTTCGAAATTGAGAAGAGCGACGATGAGGGTGCCGAATGAATATACTTCGCGCCGAATAAATAGAATTTCTTTTATTTTCAACGTTTGTATTTGGTCTTGAAATGTTATGTGCTTAATTAATCGTATTATTTCAACTTTCTGGCAAGTTTTGTGTTGCGTGGCGTAAATGTTTAGACATGCATTGACCGGCCTGCATTAAGAACGATTCTTAGTGAATATTTATTCGGCCAATCAAGTGGTCCGAATACACCTCAGAAAGGCCAATCGTGATATCCATGAAGGGCGCTTCGAATCCGGAGTCTTTATTTTGGCCAATCGTGATATCCACGAAGGGCGCTCCGAATTTGGAGTCTTAATTGGCCTTAAGGTGTCATGCACCAAAAGGGGTTCTGAATCCGGAGGCTTTATTTTGGCCAATCGTGATATCCACGAAGGGCGCTGCGAATCCGGAGTCTTTGTTTTGGCCTCAGAAGGCTTAATCGGCCCTTAAGGTGTCATGCACCAAAAGGGGCTCCGAATCTGGAGGCTTTATTTTGGCCAATCGTGATATCCACGAAGGGCGCTCTGAATCCGAAGTCTTTGTTTTGGCCTTGGAAGGCTTAATCGGCCCTTATTAATCAAGGCTTGGGAGTGAGCTTGAGAAAACGAGAAACTTTGTATTGCAAAGGTGGAACATGTACAAGTATCAAGCCCACAAGTCGGGTCAATGATAGAATTTATGTAAATGTGTAGAATTCCAAGGCCGTGGCAGGCTTCTTCCTGACATGTCTGAGAGCCGATATGCCCCTGTTCCTGCGATGGATTCAATTTGATAGGAGCCGTCCCAGTTTGGACCCAATTTTCCATCGGCCGGTCTCCGGTCGGCTGGAAGTACCTTCTTTAGGACAAGCTCTCCTGGCGTGTATCGGCGCAACTGAACTCGCTGATTATACAACTTGGCGAGCTGCTGCTGATAGCATGCCATGGATGCCAGGGCGCGGTCTCTTCGTTCTTCGATTAGAATCAGATCTAGGGCAAGCATTATGTCGTTTCAGCCTATGTCAAAAACTTGCGATTTCAGAGTTGGGAGGCCGATTTCTAGGGGTAAGATTGCCTGGGTTCCAAAGCATAGAGCAAACGGCGTTTCCCCAGTGGATCTCCTCGGCGTAGTACGATGAGCCCACAATACACTCGGCAATTCTTCGACCCATTTGCCTTTAGCTTTTTCCATCCTCTTTTTTATGCCGTCCAAGATGGATTTGTTAGAGGCTTCGGCTTGACCATTGCTTTGGGGGTAGGCCGGTGTCGAGAAGTAAGGCCGAATGCCATATTTGCTGCATAACTCTCGATATACGCCACAATCGAACTGGGTGCCATTGTCTGAGATGAGAGCTCTCGGAATGCCGAATCGTGTTATGATGTTTCTCTATACAAATGTTTAATGTCGGCATCTCGTATATGTGTTAGAGCCTCCGCTTCGACCCACTTTGTGAAGTAGTCTGTGGCGACGATTAAGAATCGCTTGTTCCCTGGGGCCCTGGGCAATGGCCCTACGATATCAAGTCCCCATTGAGCAAACGGCCAGGTGCTGGTGATAGAGTTCAACTTTTTGGCAGGTAGATGGGTTAATGGGGAGAACTTTTGGTACTGTTCGCACTTTTTTACATAACTCTCCGCGTCAGCTCTCATTGTCGGCCAATAATACCCTTGCGTTATAGCTCGATGGGCCAGGGAGCATCTGCCGGAATGGGCACCGCAACTGCCCTCATGTATCTCTGTCAGAAGCTCCTCCACTTTGTCCGGGTGCACGCATTCCAAATATGGACCAGAGAGGGACTTTTTGTAAAGCCCTTCTTGCGGATCCAGATAGTATCGCAGGGCTTTATTTCGCAGCTTGTGTGCTTCTTTTTTGTCCTCTGGGAGTTGTTCAGAAGAGAGGAATACAGCAATGGGGTCCATCCAGCTTGGTGCGGATTCTATAACATTGACATGGATTTCCTCCGAAAGGCCAATGCTCGGCTCTGGGACGAAACCTACTTCGATGGTCCGTTTGATCTCAGAATTGATGGCGGAGGCTAGGCATGCCAAGGCATCGGCGTGTGTGTTCTGGTCGCGTGTTATTTGGTTCAGTTCATGATGGTCAAATTTTGCTAGCAAGGAATTGGCCGTTTTCATGTAGGCCGCCATATGGTCATTTCTTGCCATGTACTCCCCCTTTAGCTGATTGATTACCAACTTTGAATCACAAAACACAAGCAGATGCCGCGCGCCGAAAAGGTGCGCATTCCGCAGACCGGCTAGAAGGGCTTCGTATTCGGCTTCGTTATTTGATGCTTCGAAGCCAAGCTTAACGGCCTGCTCAATTACTGCGCCGTCTGGGGACATGATTACAACTCCGGCGCCACTGCCCCTTTGGTTAGATGATCCATCACAGTATAATTGCCAAATATCTCTGACATAAATTCTCTAGTTTGGCTTTGGTAGAACTTCAGCCTTTGGTCGAACTTCATTAGGTTTGAGGTTGGCAAGCTCGCCGGTGAATTCGGCAACAAAGTCGGCCAACACTTGCCCCTTGATTGCAGTTTTAGATAGAAACCGAATGTCGTATTGGCCGAGTTCAAGAGCCCATTTTGAAACACGTCCTGATGCTTCTGCACTCCGTAGTACTGATCGGAGGGGATAATCTGTTAGCACCCCAATGCTATGTCCCTGGAAGTAATGCATCAATTTTCTTGCCGCCATGACTAGGGCTAAGATGAGTTTTTCCAGCGGAAGGTAGCGTGTTTCGGCGTCAATTATTTATGTCCCTGGAAGTAATGCATCAATTTTCTTGCCGCCATGACTAGGGCTAAGATGAGTTTTTCCAGCGGAAGGTAGCGTGTTTCGGCGTCAACCATTGCCTTGCTCACATAATACACTGGCCGTTGCTCCCCCTCCTCATCTTTTAATAGTACGGCGCTGACAGCCCTATCGGAAACTGCCAGATATAGGATGAGCAGGTCACCAGTGGTGGGTGTTGTCAAGAGAGGTACTGAGCGGAGGTACGTCTTGAGTTCGTTGAAGGATGATTCACATTCGGCGGACCATTCAAAAGCCTTACCCTGCCGTAGTGTCTGAAAGAATTGTCGGCAGCGATCTGTAGACCGGCAGATGAACCTGTTAAGTGCAGCGGCCATCCCCATCAACTTTTGGACTTTTTTTACTGAACAGGGGGAGCCGAGTTCCAAGATTGCTGTGACTTGCCTTGGGTTGGCTTTGATTCCTTGGTGATTGACGATGTAACCCAGGAATTTGCCAGAGCTGATTCCGAACGCACACTTGGAAGCGTTCAGTTTCATTTTGTATTTGCGTAAGATGTTGAATACCTTTTCTAGATCGGCTATATGATTCTGTTCTTCTTTGGACTTGACCACCATATCGTCGATGTATACTTCCATAGTGTGGCCGAGTTGCTCTTTGAACATGGCGGTGACCAATCTTTGGTAGGTTCCTGCATTCTTCAGCCCAAAGGGCATAACTTTGTAGCAATAGGTTCCTCTTGGGGTGAGGAAGGCAGTTTTGTCTTGGTCATCTGGATGCATGGCGATTTGATGGTAGCCTCTGTAAGCGTCGAGGAAGCTCATGCGTTGATGACGTGCCGTCGCATCGACGAGCTGGTCGATTCTAGGTAGAGGAAAACAGTCTTTGGGGCAGGCTTTGTTTAGATCCGTGAAGTCGACGCACACTCGCCAAGTCCCATTTTTCTTCTTCACCACCACTGTATTGGAGAGCCACGTAGGGTAAGTGACTTCTCTAATTGCCCCGGCGTCAAGCAGTCTGTCTACCTCCTCAACAACGGCGGCAGTGTGCTCCACGGCTGACCGTCGGCCTTTCTGAATGATCGACTTACATTTCGGATCGACATTCAGATGGTGCTGTGAAACTGACGGGTCTATTCCCGGCATTTCGTACGAAGTCCACGCAAAGACGTCAAGGTTGTTGAGCAAGAAAGAGATCAGCTGCTGCCTGTCGGCCTGATTCAGAGAGGCGCCGATCATGAAGAACTTTTCTGGGCTTCCATCAATGTCAACTCGGTCTAAATCTTCCGTGGCCTTCTCATTTGGATAACGCCCAACGTCATCCAGAATCTCCCGATTCGGCACCTTAATGGAGTTTACTTGCAGTTCCTTTGGCATTCTGGCAGCAAGGAGATAACATGCTTATGCCGATTTCTGGGATCCGCAGATTTGCTCAATGCCGTGTTCTGTTGGGAAACGTAGCAGTAGATGGTAGGTGCTTGGGACGGCCTGCAATGTATGCAACCACGATCACCCCATGATGAGATTGTACGGTGAAGGCAGCCGAACGACCAAGAACTCCACATCCACCGTTCTGGAGCCTGCTCGAACGGGTAAGCTGATCTTTCCCAAGGGGTACTCTGGAGTGGCATTGAAGCCGAATAGTGGATAAGGGGCCAGAGTCAGGTCTGACTCGTTGAAGCCGAGTTTGGTGAAGGTTTTATAGTACATAACCTCCGAGGTATTACCCTGGTCGATAAGAACGCGTTCGACGGTGAACCGGTTTACGCGCAGCTCAACAACCAACGGATCGATGTGAGAGAGTGTTACACCGATCAAATCAGAATCGTCAAAGGTGATACTTGGCGTTTCTCGGGGCCGCTTTGCTGGCGTGAGGTGTTGTTGGGGGCCTAGATGTGATTGGATCACATGAACGGCCGGGGCTACTGGTAGGCTGTATATCATGTGGACGGTGTCGAGCGGAAATGCATCTTGCAGAGGGGCAAGTGCTTCGACCACACTCTTCCGGATGCATTGGTGGAGACGTTCGTCCTTTGCCAACTCCTCAAGATGATCTGTTGAGGCATAGCGGTCATTAGTTTCTTGCTGTCGGACCCAAGATCGTCGATCATCTGCCCTCGGGGGTCGCTCAGAAGCCTGGCACACCGTTTTTTTGGATTTTGCTATTTCCGAAGCCAGATCACGACGAAGGCGTTCGTTCTCAGCAATGATGTTGTCCAACCTTTGTTTGGTTGCCCTAGCTTGTGCCATGGTCGCTTGTATTGTCTTTTGCGTTCGGTTTGAAGATGAGCGGAGGTCCGAGGCAAGTCTTGCTGCGATGGTTTTTGGTCCAAGCGAGTTGGCTGGAATGAGGTCACCTCTCTGTGAGGTCTTGTCAGTGGCTACCGAAGGATCTTCGGTCACGCCTGCCATGGATGTACTTGAGTATTCCCACAGACGGCGCCAATTGTGGAGATGTGGTTTGGAAATACTCTTCAGATCCTGGGAGACGCTAGTGATCCTCAGCTAGTCACCTGAGAAGGCACAAACACTCCGGTCGGGGGTGCCGGAATTAGCACTCCGACGGACAAATTAGTTCAGACACTCAGGATAGCTTTCTTACTAAGTTAAGTGAAGTGATTCTTACATACCTTTCTAAATTTGTGGTTCTTGTATTTATACTTGCTTTTTGGGCCTCGAGGCCTGAGCCAACTTTTATCCCATTCACCTTATATTCATTCGGAGCTACTGTCCTCCGTCTATTTGGCTTTACTAACACATTCGGCGTCCTAGTTACGCAATATGAAGCCGAATAGTATCTAATTTCTGGGGTACGCGTCTTCCGACTCTTCTACTTATTCGGCTCCCACATGTAAGTTTGTAATTTTAGCACAAAAAATTATGGATAAAAATTTCTAATTTTAGAAAATAAAAACACATCATTTATAGCACAAATTATTATAAAATCTGTTTAATTTTTATTTGACAGAAAAATATTAAAGACGTGACATTGTTTATAAATGATGTGTTTTGAATGAAAATTATTAAACAGTTGTAGACACCCCATTTTTGACCGCCCTTAAGACTTGGGCGCTACTGATTGCTTACTTGGTGATGAAAGGTGTGCAGTGCAAATGGTCGATTTCTTTGGCAAGGTGAGTGTCAAATCCCAAACCTTACACCCCATTTTTGGACTAAAACTATTTTGACCAAAGATTTTAGACCTTAAAACCCCCTCTTTCAAAATATTTTTGAAAAACGATCCTACGATGTTCCGACGCTCGCATTTTGTTACATGTTGCGCTTTTCGGTAAACCGAGCCAGGACAAAGTGGGAATGAATGAAAGAGAGGTGAACTCTTTGAAAAAATATTTAAAACATCTTATTTAAAGGTTTGGATTTGAAGAAAAGAGGAGTGGAGAGAAGAAACCAAGTTGGGGAGGAAGATGGGCATGAACCGTTAAGAGAGAGTCGAGCAGCCTTCACCAAATCAGGCCTATCCTTTTGTACACTTGGATTGAAGCTATTAAGCCACCACCATTGGAAAAGGAACTTCCGGGGCTTCATTTTACACTCAAGAATCTCCTAAAGCCGAGTCCAGGTGGGCAAGATAGGGCTGGTTGAAGTACGGCATCAATCTGGTTGGACCGAAACTGAGTAGTCTTCACTAAAATGAGCATAACTTTTTGCATACTTGGAATTTTTATGTGAGGCTCCCACCATTGGAAAGCTCACTTCCGGGGCTTCAATTTAGACACAAGAATGACCTGCAAGGGAGTCCAGATGAAGGAGATATGCCCATTTGAAGTTGGACTTGGAGAGCAGATTTTTCTACCAGCCACTGGTGAAGAGTGCCGGCCATGGATGATGCAGTGCCAGCCATTGATGATCAGTGCCAGTCACCAATGATCCCCTGCCAGCCATTAGTGTCAAAAATCAGATTTTTTGCATATTTTTAGCTCTAGCTGTTTCCCCACTGCTCCAGCTGTCCATTTGTTGATATTTTTGGCCAAAGCTCATGTTTTTCTATATATAGAGGCAATTCTCTATGGTTTTAGAGGTTAGAACATTTGGGGAAGTAAGTTTGGGAGCCTCTCTTTCTAAAATCCCTCTCTCTCTACAAAATTTTCAAAGTAAAATTTCTGCCTCTCTCTCTAGAATCCTCTCTCTCTTCCTATTTTGTGCTTGAAAGTGAGAATTCTCTACACATTTGCACTAAGACCCTTAGCCAAACACCTTCATCTTGGAGGTATGGTTGTTGGAGGTCTTGTTTGAGCTCTCAAAGCTGGTTTTAGCTCAGAAAAGTGGCTATTTGTTGCTGTACTTCAAAGGTACAAAGCTTACCCCTTTTAAGCGTAGCCCTTTTAAGCTTATTTTTGCACACTAGTTTGGCCACCTTTGCATGCTATTTTTGGCTTAGTTTTCAACTACAAAAACCTCTGTTTTTAAGGTTTAAAAATGATGGTTTAAGGCCTCTTTGGAGTTAGGGGTGGTCCACCCTCTTTTATAGCTTGTTTGCTAAGTTTTGTGCCATCTTTTAAAGCTTTTAAAACAAATCTTTTCGGCCTTTTAACCACTGAATTCCAAGGGAATTTCAATGGTAAAAACTTGGTTTTGGGGTCCAAAATAGGAGGGGGTGGCCTCCCCTCCTTGTGTCTTCTTTGCAAGTGTAGATGGCCTAACTTGTGAGCATGTTTTTCTACCATTTTGTGACTTGATCTCAACATGTTTTTGCTACTTTTTTGACCTACTTTAGCTCTATTTTGAGCTGGTTTGGCCAATTGAGGCTTGCTTTGTGTGCTTGTAGTGCAATGGTGCTTAATAGTCTAGTTTGTGCTATTTATTAGCCTCTCATTCTAGCTCTTTTTAGCCTACTTCAAGCATGTTTTAGGCCTTATTTTGGCATGTCTCAACTCTATTTTTGGTTGGTTGGAGCACTTGTTGCTCGCTTCTTGCACTTGTGGTGCAATTATGCTTACTAGTCTAGCATGCCTAATGATTTAGCCTATTAGTCTAGCTTGTGTTAGCTTGATTCCAGCACATTTTAGCTACTATTTTGACATGATTTAAATCTGTTTCAGGTCAGTTAAGTCCTTCGAGGCTTGGTTTGCATGGCTATAGTGTAACGGTCTTCACTAGTCCATTGCTTTGAGGCCTTGAGCATGAAATGTTTGAGTTATTTGCATGTTATAGCCTCATTTTGCATGTAATTTCAGCACCATAACCTCTGTCATGTGTGCATCTATTTCACTCTTTCATTACTTTTGAGAGTTGTGCCTTATGCCTTGTTCGTAGCCTAACAAATGAGCGTGTTTTTCTTGCCTTTTGTACTACCATCTCAACATGTTTTAGCCATTGTTTTGACATGTTTAAGCTCTATCCAGAGCTGGTTTAGTCCTTTGAGCTTGATATGGCATGCCTCTAGTGTAGTGCTCTTCACTAGCTTTAATGCTTTTGGTTGTTAACATGTTGTGCATGTGTTGCTTGCATGTTGTAGTATCATTTTTAATGCCATTTCAGCACTGAAATATCTGCAACCTCCATCATTTCTTCACTTTTCATTTGTTTTGAGGGTTGGTTAACCTTAAGGTTGTTTTTAAGCTTGAGATAGAGCTTGTGCTCAATGGTTTTAATCATCTTTTGAGGGTTTTTATTAACCAAAGCCATGATCTCTCTCGTGTCTTAAACCATCTTTTGGTTGACCCCTCTCTCATTAGAGGACACTCACCTTGGACTTAACTGGTTAAAGAATGGCTTGGTAATGCTAAAATGTGTAAACAAGAATTGGACAAGTAAAACATGACTAAGATAAGCATGTTGTGTTTGCATTGCATTGTGTTCAATCGGACGTTATATTGAACACAAGGAAGATTGGTCCATTTCATACTTGAAGTGATGAAATGAGCCAATCTACTTTGTCTCCATTGCCTTTGATCATCCATGATAAGGTAGCGGTCTAGAGTCCTGTTTTTGTGCATTTATTGAAAGTGTACAACTTGGATCTTTGGCCATCATGCAATGAAAATGCTTGATTGGTGGCTTTGGATCCAAGAATGCCACTCCTTTGATGTTTTGAGATGATAAGGAGGGGCATAGTACAAACATATCCTTGGAAAACCCTCAATTTTCCTCTGTTTGTGCTCTGTTGCAGTGTGGTAACTCAGCACACCAATGGCCGGCAGTGACACACTTATGGCCGGCAAGGCTTCATCCTTGGCTGGCAATGCCTCTCTTTGGCCGGCAGGTGGCCGACAGCAGCTTCTCATGGCCGGCAGGCCACTGGTGTATTCCTTAGCATGTAATTGGTAAGGCAGAGCAGCAGGTTCTTAGAGTAACCCTGCAAACAGAGCCTCTCAAGAGCAAACCGGTGGGCTTTTCGGGGCGAAGACCGAGTGGGTGCATCCTTCGTTACCCAAGGCAGAGCTGAGGCAGCCTAGTTTAAATATCTTGCACGATTAGTTAGTTGTTTTAATTAATTAGTTTGCTAATTAGTTAAGTGTTGTAATAATTAAATAGCTTAGCTTAGCTATTTCTTTATTTTGTTTTGTAATAATTAGTCTAATTAGTTTAATTAGATTAGTTAGATTAGCTTAGCTTAGTGTAGCTTAGCTTATTTATTCGGACCCTCATTCGCGAGGGCACCATGTTGTAATAAGCGTGCATGTGTGTGTGCATATCTTCCAACCCCACTTCTTTCTCCCTTTTACTTAACCACTTTCGATGGTTAGTTTAGGGCATATTTTGATTAGCATAACTTATGCTTTGCATGTTTGCATCCATTCATTTGTCTTGCATGCACTGGGCTCAGCGCATCATTCAAACTACATTGTATTTCAATACCTATTTGAATACGTGTATCAAATTGTCGCATTCATATGCCATCTTAGATAGCGGAGCCTATTAGTTGCATATTGCATGTATTGCATTAGGCATTCTGTATAGTTAGGATCATGCATATTTCTAACTAGCTTTTATTTTGGCTCGAAGTACACTGTAAGTCTTACGCTTTAGCACGCTTGTATGAATGTGAGTGTTGCCATGATAGCTTGCTTGCCATTAGGCTATTTGCTTAAATGCTTAACTGCATGAATGCCTGTGGGTGAGGGCTTTGTTGCCTAAATTGGAACAATTCGATAAATGTAAGTTTTAAGCTCACTTTGCGAAGTGGCAAAATCATGTTTCAAAGCCCACTTGTGGGTGACAAATCCGCGCTTTAGCCTATTTGCGAGTAGCACTTTCAAACCATTTTTGAAAACAAACATGAGTTTATTTGTTCCAAGTCTCGCGACTTAGTCTATACTTGTATGTGTGCGTCACATAGTAAAGTTAGCTAATAACCGGAATAAGAATACATGAGGTTTATAAAACAACATATTATGGTTAGTAGAGGCCGATCCTTTGATTGGGCGAGCAGGGGTGCTCAATTCAGGACCTTTCCCTCTCGTACCCAAGTTCCCGAGCCGAGGCAACTTTGGTGATGACGGACACGTGGCCTTTGGCACGAGTCAGGGTTTCCTAAATTTCTCAAAAATAAAATATTTAGGTGGCGACTCTGTAATCGGGTAAAGCAGTCTATGTTTGGCATTTTTTTTATTCAAAATCGATTTTCCAAAACGATTTGCCGGATTTGGACTCTTTGGTGTTTATCAGTCTCACATTGTACTTTGTGAGATTAGATTCAGAACCGTGACAGGAGTCTAAACTGTAGTAAGACCAATTCGCGCCTCTCCGAAAGGGGGGCGTACGAAGAAAGTCGAGTCTACAATTTCTGGCGACTCCGCTGGGGATTTAGAGAACTTGACTCGAATTCATGATATGTTGTTTTATCTACATTTATGTGTTTCTTTGCATTGCATTTGCATCGGTGCACCTAAGTCACAATGTTTGCCATCTGCTATTCCTAAACGGTTTGTTGGAGGCTTGCTTGGAAAAGCATTTCATAAGGCTGATCGGTTGCGGGCTCTACCACGATGGGAACACAAACCTCGAATCTGGACTACCGTTGTACCGTTTGATCCTCCTTTCACTTCTCGGTGTTAGGAGCGAGAGGTATATTAGGTGGTCTTGCTGAGGCACCCTTTTCGACCAATTGACCTAGTTGCATATCGGAAGCCTTAGAGATTGTTCCAAACTAGGACAGGTTGCTCACCCGAATGCAAGATTGTATGAAACCGCTTGCGTGTGTAGTGAACCCCTAGTTCCAGACGATACTAGGATAGGGAAACCCTACCCCATCATAGGGGTGTTTTGGCTCTCAAATAACTGGTATGTGCTTTACAGTGAAACTGTATAGGGATGTGCACATCAATTGCCAAGTTGATATCTGTCTTGGGGCAGAATTCAGTAGAGAATACAGTCATTTAGCTATGCTTATATCTGTTCTGGTGAAATCAGGCTGAGATGCTGTCTATTTTCTCTTTTGCTAGGTAGTCCTGGAACCATTGCTTCAGAAGGCTCCAATATCCCCCGCGTGCATTGGACTTGTGTTGATAGACTTTGTCAAGTCAGGAGGTTTAGTTCAAGGGCAACCAGTGTTTTCTTCGCTAGAGGCAAGGCAAAGAAAGGCCAGTCAGGGCTCACCGGTTCAACTGATCCGACAGTCACTAGTCACATCACCTTTATTCAAACTCAGTAGACCGTGATGGCACAGAGTCCGGAAGAAGTTGTGGCCATGATAGCGGCATTAAACTAGGGAATCGCCATGCAAGATGAGACCAATGCTGAAACGCAATGCCCATCTGGGGTATCTACCACACATACAGTCCCGGGACCCCAGCCGAACTTTGACCCACTTCCGCCAGCTGAAGATTTGCATGGTCCGGATCCCCGAGAAGGGTTGGCTCAAGCCCGAGTTTTCAGACCCCTAGTGCAGCCTAATGAGAGGCTTTATCCCCTTGATATTAATGAGCTCGACCCGACCCCATTAAAAATTGCTAACCTTGAGAAGTAATTCAAAAAGACACAAGGCATTAATTCCATTCCCGACATTGATGATGGGTACATCGAGGCTGCTGTTCGGCTCCCAAACAGATTCAAAATGCCACACCTTGACCATTTCGACGGGTCTGGGATCCTATGGTACATATCCGACTTTTCTTACACGTCCTGAAACCGATGGGTCTGACTAAGCCGCAGAAACTCTCTCTGTATGGAAGAACCCTGTCGGGCATAGCAGCCACTTGGTATGCCAAGTTGAAGGATACAATGAAACTGAACTGGGAAGAGTTGGCTAAGGCCTTTGTCGATCAGTACTCTTACAATACCCAAGTTGAAATGACCACCCAAGAGCTTGAAGCAACCCACTAGAATCCTGAAGAGCCTTTTGTGGAATTTGTTGCAAGGTGGAGAGCAAAGGCAGCACAGATGACAGATCGACCTTCTGAGAGGGACCAAGTGCGAATAGTGGTGCAGAACCTTGAGCATGATATGTTGCAAAAGTTAATAGTCGCTCCACTATTCACTTTCAAAAGTTTGCATGAATTGGGGGTTCAGATCGAGAGTGCGTTCAACAATGGGATCATTTCCAGAACAAGTGAACCGATAAGGAGGGTTTTTGTAGGGAGTATCAATGCTGGTAGTAGCACTATTCCCAAACCCACTGAAATCAATACAGTCGCCACAGTCGACCCTTTTGCCAAATCAAGCCTACAAACAACTAGCCCAGCCCGAGCTTAAGGCAGAACTTTCACGCCCCTCCATATGAGCCTAATTAGCGCACTAAAAGTCCTGATGGAAGGAGGGTATCTCAAACCCCTTGATCCTCAACCTCTGCCTGACCCACTCCTTGCCAGACATAACCCCACTAAGTACTGTTTGTACCATTAACAAACGCGGTCATGGCACCGATCGTTGCTACCACCTTCGTCATGAGGTTCAGAATCTCATTGACAACCAGACGATAGCTCTACCTCCAGACCCCAATGACCAAGTACCTCATCCACACCTTAATCTAATCCATACATTGCCATCCACCTACAACCCCAGCATATACATCACCTCGGCCCATCTACCCAAGCCTGAGGTATTTATTTTAGAAAGCATGGACTTATGCATGATGGATGCACTTGAGCCCCAATCATCTCAAACCCATGAACCCACTACTTCTGAGCTGATGAAAATGATTGAAGATCTTCAGAGAACTGTGGCAGATCTGGCCTTTGGAATATTGGCTCCGTCATCAACCACACCACATGCCAGAAATTTCAAGCCAAAAGGCTCCCCAATCTTGGGACAGGCTACATTGGAAGAAGGCCAATCCCTTAGCAAAGTGGAGGCATGTGGTAAGAACAAGGTAGGGGCAGGCATTGGTCCCCATGAACATCTTCAGTGGGCTGTTGAGGTTTTAAAGGCTGAAGGACTGAACAAACAGCAAGTGCTCGTAGTTGTTACAAAAATTGTGGATGACGCTTTTGCCATTCAGAATAAGAGCAGTCTGAATCAAGGGGCAAGCCGGGAGAAGGGCTGTTGTACCAGAAACACCCCCTTCAGCTCCGATCCTACACTCGGAAGAGATCATTAAACCCAATCAGCACCTGCCAATCCCTTTGCTGGCATATCCAGAACTACTCTGCAACTTGCAAAGTACCCACCTCGAAGCCAGAGGGTCTTCAATCCTCTCCATATGACTTTGTCCAAAGCTCTCCAAATCCTTATAGGACAAGGCCATCTCAAACCCCTTGAGCCTCGGCCTCTCCCGAATCCCCTTCCGGCTAAGCATGATGCTGCCAAGTACTGTGCCTTCCATCAACAAGCCGGCCATGACACTAACATGTGTTTTCGTCTTCGCCATGAAATACAAGATCTGATTGATAAAGAGGTCATCGTCGCACCAGGTCCTGCAAAGTCTATCGGCACTGGATCGATGAACTTGGGGGATAATGTGATTATGTGATCGGGGGATGAGCCACTTGCGGATGGCATTCATTTTACTCCAGATATGGGGATGGCACGCACTGTTTTGAGCATTTGCGAATGCTGTTTACTTTACTTTCTAACTTGGGTATTGAGTCAATTCTGTTGTGTTGTATTGAGTCTGTCTTGTTGTATCGAGTCAGTCCTGTGGTGTTAGAGTCAGGTGATTTCGGGGGTGTTACCTCGAACATCCTTATCTTGTTTTATGTTTGTCTTTTACACTATTTCTTTGCGTCTGTTTCTGCTATTAAGCCAGTTGTACCAAAAGATCTGAATGAAATGGCAGTACATTTTCACCTACTTTTTCTATGCCTTTAAGTCATTGAATTGACCTACGCTTTTCAAAACTTTTCCAACACTGTGATGAAAACGAAGAGGGAGGAATTCCTCGGGATTTGCAAAAATTTGATCAATTGAGAGGAAAAAATGCATGCTAAGCCCTTAATGAATGAGATCATATTTGTTAATGTTAGTACTGAGAAGGATCCTGGCTTAGTCCAAATTGGTTCTACATTATCTTCAGTGCGAGCGACTAGTCGCTTTCTTAAAAGATTTCAAAAAAATGTTTTGCGTGGTCCTGCGAAGACATGTATGGAATTGATCTCGAGATTGTACAGCATAGGATCGCTCTCAGCCTTAAGACTCAACCCATTTTGCTTTCAAACCTTGAATTTGGATTCAGAATGTTCAACGGTCAATCACAATATAAAGCTTGTGTGGCCAGATCGGAAGCAACCCTTGAACTAGGGGCAAAAAGGTCAGATCAAGAAGATCAGATGTTATTAAAGGAAGCTTGCAAAGCTAGATCAGAAGTAGTCCTTGAACTAGGAGCAAAAATGTCAGATGTGTTCAAAAGATTCAAAAGATGGGTCATTCCGCAAACCAATGAAGACTAGCAAGAAAGCCAAATTCGAGCAGCTGAAAGAATAAAGTATATTACTGAAAGACAACCAAGTTCCTATCCGTAACACTAGGGGCAAATTCAGACCCGATTGGATGGGCTCCTACATCATTAGCAAACAGCAGCCATTCTCCTGGATTCAGATGGCTTAGAGATCCTATGGCCAATCAACATGGACAACGTTAAACTTTTTTTTGATCCTAGAGAGGCTCGCTGGGCCGAAAACCCGGAAAGGTGACCCAGGCAAAAGTTAGAGCAAATGAAAAAGAAAAAGAAAAAAAGAACAAAAGAACAAAAAAGAAAAAGTGAAAAGAAGAAAAGAAAAAAAAAAGAAAGAAGAAAAGAAAAAAAAGAGATGAAAAGAAAAGAAAAACAGAGCTCGTAAGGTTGAAAACCCGAAAGGGCGGCCTTGGCAAAAGTTAGAGCACAAAAGGAGAGTGTCAACACCTGAGTGAACCTCAACTTGGAACTACGTCAGGCCTGATTCCCATCTTTGGGATACGTAGGCAACTTCATCCTGAAGTTCGGCCCTGATCATTTCCAGCCTACTTGGCTCATCCATGTTGATTGGTCTATTCTTGTTCAACTCGGCTATCTAATCCATGTGCAATTTGGCTTGTCTTCATTCAAAATCGGATTGTCCTATTCTGTTACAAGATTCAGCTACAAGGCAATTCAAGTTCAGATCTGAGGTTGTGCATCTCGAGAGTAGATTCTATGTTGGTTGAGCAATGGCCATTTGCAAAAACAGTTTTGAGGATTTTAAATGTGGTTGACTAGTTCTCTCGAAAATTATTCCATTTTTCCAAAACAGGACCATTTCTTGGACCCAAAAAAGGAGAATTTTCAGTGCTCACAACCTGACTTTCATGATTTCAAGTCAGAAAATTGAACAAGTATGTTAATCTAACTCTCATATTGATCAAAATTGTTTTAGTAGAAAGCTAAAACAAAAAATGGTCAAAATGATGAACTAGGGGCACAGTTGAGTCAGGTTTTCTGTCTGTTCCCCCATTGTCAACATAATTGCCAAAGAGGGCACCATACTTGCCGGAAAACGCACCATATTCGCCAGGAAAGGCACAGTTGAAGTTAACAGCAGAAGGCTAAAAGCTCTCTCATCCTCCAAGCAGCGAGGTATCAAGCTAAGTGCGAAGCACGAATTGAAAATGGAGTGGGATGTTCGATTCCCTCATCTGGATGATCACACCCAAATTGGCATCTAACCCAGAATGAGAGCGTAGAAAACGCAAGTGTAAGCCTGCTTCAAGTCAGAATGGCAGTCCAAGCAGCACCTGTGGTTTTCACATGCAGATGTTATCTCTCGCCAATATGAACAGGGTGTCCTTTTTAAGCTGAGCATGTTGCAAAGTCCTTTGAGAGGTAAATTGGAGGAACCAAAGTACATATTTGATGCCCATCTATTGCATAGAGTAGGCACTTTCAGATACACTTCTATTGCATATGTGCCACGCATCGTTTATGAATCATGTATAGAATATGCTTTCAATCATGCATAGAATATGCTTTCAAGTTTGCATAGAATATGCCTGTCTCTTGCGTAGAATATGCCTGTTTCATGCATAGAATATGCTTTCATTTTGACATAGAAAATGCTCTTGTTATTTTGTATAGAACATGCTTTCATAGAATGTACCGTTGCTTTTATATCTCGGTGGTTTGTCTTTCGTGGAATATGCACTCTAACTATATCACACTTGTTAAGTGTCTTTCTTTACATACACGATATTGTATGTACAGTTCATTTAGAGGAATTTCGGGTGAGATCATTCCAATCCCTCGAACTGCCTTGTTTTGGTTAGAAACATTGGGACGTGTGCCCGATGTTCACCCTCCAGTATTTGCACTGCTCTCTTTTCCCTCTCGCACGTGACGTGTTAGGATGTTGTGGTTAAAAGCACCCGGGCAGATTCCTTTGCTTATATCGCTTTTTGTTTTGGCTGCATAATATTTTGGATGTGTTTTGATTGTTATTGCTATTCTCTTTTGGTTCGGAACCTTAGGGTGTGTCCCTAGGTTCACACCATCTTTCCTTGCGTGTGCCATGCGTTGGGATCTTGTTTCACACCTTGAGTGCGCCCGAGGGTTATGATGTTCTCTACCTTTCCTACGTGATGTGTAGTTAAGACTGCAAAATTTTCTTACATCCTTTCTGCACAAGGTGCGGTTCGGCTTGTGATTCTCACATGTGGCGTGTTTATTTACTTACTGCTTTTCATGTATGAGGTTACTGTACCTTGTTGGTTTGCTTAAAATGTTGCATTTTCTTTGCATAACACTTGCTTTTGAATGCTTCATTGCAGTCTCATTGAATGATCATAAGTTATGTTCTTGCACTGTGCATATCATTTGCATTTTGCCCCAGCCTGCGGGCGCAACTATGTATTGTTATCTTGAATGTTTGTCTAAACCTTGTGGTTATGTGCCACTCGCACTATCTTGTGCATCACGCTTTCTTGCGCAACCTTTCTCTACTCGCGTGTGGCGCGTTTGGATGTACTCGCACTATCTTGTGCATCACGCTTTCTTGCGCAACCTTTCTCTACTCGCGTGTGGCGCGTTTGGATGTACTCACACTGTCTTGTGCATTCACATCTGTTTCTCGCTTTCTTGTGCATCGCGCTTTTTTGCGCACCTTACATGCACTTGTTAGTGCATTGCTCGCGCTGTTTTGCGCACCTTACCTACACTTGTTAGTGTATTGCTCGCGCTTTCTTGCACATCATGTTGTTTTGCGCACCTGACCTGCACTTGTTAGTGTATTGCTCACGCTCTTTTGCGCACCTTACCTGCACTTGTTAGTGCATTGCTCGCGCTTTCTTGCGCATCACTTTTTTTTTTTTTTTGCGCACCTTACCTACACTTATTAGTGCATTGCTCGCGCTCTTTTGCGCACCTTACCTGCACTTGTTAGTGCATTGCTCGCACTTTCTTGCACATCGCTTTTTTTTGTGTGCACCTTACCTGCACTGTTTAGTGCATTTCAAATTATTCCCGTTATTTAGTGCATTTCAAATAATTGCGCTGTTTAGCGCATCGCACTATTTAGTGCATTTCAAATTACTCGCACTGTTTTGTACACCCTACATCGCACTGTTTTGTGCACCTTGTATCGTACTGTCATGTACACCTCATATTACTTGCACTGTCTTGTGCACCTGTATAGCACTATTTTGTGCATTCCTTTTTGTGTCGCACTATCTTGTGCATTTCACCCTTCATCACACTATTTTGTGCATTTCAAATCATTCGCATATGTTTCGTGCATTCCACTTGCATCGCACTGTCTTGTGCATTCGCATCTGTTTTGTGCATTCCCTCTGCATCGCACTGTCTTGTGTGCCTCCCTGGTCTAGGAGACCTTAAATCCTCTGAAGGTGCAATTTCTTTGGTGTTTGTCGTGCCCAAACGAATTCAGGTGGTCTGGTATAGCCACCTGCCTGTGTTTGCCGTGAGTTCCTAGGAGATCAATTGAGACAATGAAAACTAGAGTTCGAATGGCCGATGCCTAGAACGCGAAGGTTCGGGATTTCCGAGACTAAAGTCTGGTTTAAATACCCAGGAGTGTATCCTCGGCTTGGAATCTATATGGTAGCCCCATAGGTTGAGGTAGCATGTATGCGCCTCAATTCTGGATACTGAACCAACCTAGTCTGTCACCCTGTTGGAGAACAAGGAAAGCTGCGACCATAGCCAGGGAGAAAAGTAGTACCTGCGGTTTGGAAGCACAATCAAAAGGGGAAGATCCATAGCAGCATAAGGTGAGTCATTGCCGATTGCCCTTGTAAGGTACCTTCACCTCCAGCTACTACATTATCTCGTACTTCTATTGCATTGTATATAGCATCTATCGAATGCATTTACTGCATTATCCATTTTGTCGCTTGCATCCTTTCCATGTTAAGCTTAGTTTGGCATGTGCTCATACATTTCCTTCGTTGAAGCATGGTTCTGTGATAATGTGTACACGTCTATTTCACTAAGAGAATTGTGGTTTGAGGGTTTCGGCACCTTTTCCGTGTTAGACGTGGTCTGTTTTGTGTCCATACCTTTTCTAGGTAAAATGTGGTTTGGCCGCGCGACTTATTCACTTCATCCATTGCATCCATTGCGTCGTACTTTGTTTTGTTGCATTCAGCATTTAGGATCACAATCTTTCCTCAGCAGATCATTCCTCACTTATATCATACCACCCAATTACTTGTACTATGTCTCTTTCTGCGAAACACATAGTTCTGCATGTGCACATGCCTATTTCACTAAAGAGAATTGTGGTCTGAGGGTTCCAGCACCTTTTCTATGTTAAACGTAGTTTGATTTTGCATCATCATCCTTTTATGGTATTTGTGTGGTTTTGCACTGTTTGTGGTTTGATGATTCAATTACATTGTATATCATATGCATTGTTTCGTTGCATTGCATATCATTTGTGTTGTTTTGTTACATTGTGTATCATCTTGCATCCTGCCCCTGAACTACGCTAGTTTGATTCATTGTAAAAGGATACGTAGGCAACCCTCAGGTTCAACCAACTGCATTTATATTTTGTTTATTTGTCCAAGTCTTCAGCCTTGTCAAAAATGGGTTGTCTCTGGGCTTTGACATTCACTCATGTCATTTCATGACTTCGAGCTCTGTCAAAGAGGGGGAACTGTAGACAACCCATTTTTGACCGCCTTAAGACTTGGGCGTTACTGATTGCTTACTTGGTGATGAAAGGTGTGCAGCGCAAAGGGTCGATTTCTTTGCCAAGAAGAGCATCAAATCCCAAACCTTACACCCCATTTTTGGACTAAAACTATTTTGACCAAAGATTTTAGACCTTAAAACCTTCTCTTTCAAAATATTTTTGAAAAATGATCCTACGATGTTCCGACGCTCGCATTTTGTTAAATGTTGCGCTTTTCGGTAAACCGAGCCAAGACAAAGTGGGAATAAATGAAAGAGAGGTGAACTCTTTGAAAAAATCTTTAAAACATCTTATTTAAAGGTTTGGATTTGAAGAAAAGAGGAGTGGAGAGAAGAAACCAAGTTGGGGAAGAAAATGGGCATGAACCGTTAAGAGAGAGTCGAGCAGCCTTCCCCAAATCAGGCCTATCCTTTTGTACACTTGGATTTAATCTATGAGGCCACCACCATTGGAAAGGGGACTTCCGGGGCTTCATTTTACACTCAAGAATCTCCTAAAGCCAAGTCTAGGTAGGGGAGATATGGCTGGTTGAAGTTAGGCATCAATTTGGTTGGACAGAAACTGAGTAGTCTTCACTAAAATGAGCATAACTTTTGGCAGACTTGGAATTTTTATGTGAGGCTGCCACCATTGGAAATATTACTTCCGGGGCTTCAATTTAGACACAAGAATGACTGGCAAGGAAGTCCAAATGAAGGATATATGCCCATTTGAAGTTGGACCTGGAGAGCAGATTTTTCTGTCGGCCACTGGTGAAGAGTGCCGGCCATGGATGATGCAGTGCCGGCCATTGATGATTAGTGCCCACCACCAATGATCTCCTGCCAGCCATTAGTGTCAAAAATCAGATTTTTTGCATATTTTTAGCTCCAGCTGTTTCCCCCACTACTCCAGCTGTCCATTTGTTGATATTTTTGGCCAAAGCTCATGTTTTTCTATATATAGAGGCCATTCTCTATGGTTTTAGAGGCTAGAACATTTGGGGAAGCAAGTTTGGGAGCCTCTCTCTCTAAAATCCCTCTCTCTCTACAAAATTTTCAGAGCAAAATTTCTGCCTCTCTCTCTAGAATCCTCTCTCTCTTTCTATTTTGTGCTTGAAAGTGAGAATTCTCGACACATTTGCACTAAGACCCTCAGCCAAACACCTTCATCTTGGAGCTAAGGTTCTTGGAGGTCTTGTTTGAGCTCTCAAAGCTGGTTTTAGCTCAGAAAAGTGGTTGTTTGGTGCTGTGCTTCAAAGGTATAAAGCGTACCCCTTTTAAGCTTATTTTAGCACACTAGTTTGGCCACCTTTGCATACTGTTTTTGGCCTAGTTTTCAACTACAAAAACCTCTATTTGTAAGGTTTAAAAATGATGGTTTAAGGCCTCTTTGCAATTAGGGGTGGTCCACCCTCTTTTATAGCTTGTTTGCTAAGTTTTGTGCCGTCTTTTAAAACTTTTAAAACAACTCTTTTTTAGCCTTTTAACCATTGAATTCCAAGGGAATTTCAGTGGTAAAAACTTGGTTTTGGGGTCCAAAATAGGAGGGGGTGGCCTCCCCTCCTTGTGTCTTCTTTGCAAGTGTAGATGGCCTAACTTGTGAGCATGTTTTTCTACCATTTTGTGACTTGATCTCAGTATGTTTTTGCTACTTTTTTGACCTACTTTAGCTTTGTTTTGAACTGGTTTGGCCAATTGAGGCTTGCTTTGTATGCTTGTAGTGCAATGGTGCTTAATAGTCTAGTTTGTGCTATGTATTAGCCTCTCATTCTAGCTCTTTTTAGCCTACTTCAAGCATGTTTTAGGCCTTATTTTGGCATGTCTCAACTCTATTTTTGGTTGACTGGAGCACTTGTTGCTTGCTTCTTGCACTTGTGGTGCAATTATGGTACCTAGTCTAACATGCCTAATGATTTAGCCTATTAGTCTAGCATGTGTTACCTTGATTCTAGTACATTTTAGCTACTATTTTGACATGCTTTACATCTTTTTTAGGTCAGTTAAGTCCTTCGAGGCTTGGTTTGCATGGCTATAGTGTAACGGTCTTCACTAGTCCATTGCTTTGAGGCCTTGAGCATGAAGTGTTTGAGTTATTTGCATGTTATAGCCTCATTTTGCATGTAATTTCAGCACCATAACCTCTGTCATGTGCGCATCTATTTCACTCTTTCATTGCTTTTGATAGTTGTGCCTTATGCCTTGTTTGTAGCCTAACAAATAAGCCTGTTTTTCTTGCCTTTTGTACTACCATCTCAACCTGTTTTAGCCATTGTTTTGGCATGTTTACGCTCTGTCCAGCGCTGGTTTAGTCCTTTGAGCTTGATATGGCATGCCTCTAGTGTAGTGCCCTTCACTAGCTTTAATGCTTTTGGTTGTTAACATGTTGTGCATGTGTTGCTTGCATGTTGTAGTATCATTTTTCATGCCATTTCAGCACTGAAATATCTGCAACCTCCATCATTTCTTCACTTTTCATTTGTTTTGAGGGTTGGTTAACCTTAAGGTTGTGTTTAAGCTTGAGATAGAGCTTGTGCTCAATGGTTTTAATCCTCTTTTGAGGGTTTCTACTAACCAAAGGCATGATCTCTCTCGTGTCTTAAACCATCTTTTGGTTGACCCCTCTCTCATTAGAAGACACTCACCTTGGACTTAACCGGTTAAAGAATGGCTTGGTAATGCTAAAATGTGTAAACAAGAATTGGACAAGCAAAACATGACTAAGATAAGCATGTTGTGTTTGTATTGCATTGTGTTCAATCAGACGTTATATTGAACACAAAGAAGATTGGTCCATTTCATACTCGAAGTGATGAAATGAGCCAATCTCCTTTGTCTCCATTGCCTTTGATCATCCATGATAAGGTAGTGGTCTAGAGTCTTGTTTTTGTGCATTTATTGAAAGTGTACAACTTGGATCTTTGGCCATCATGCAATGAAAATGCTTGATTGGTGGCTTTGGATCCAAGAATGCCACTCCTTTGATGTTTTAAGGAGGGGCATAGTACAAACATATCCTTGGACAGCCCTCCATTTTCCACTGTTTGTGCTCTGTTGCAGTGTGGTAACTCAGCACACCAGTGGCCGGGAGTGACACACTTATGGTCGGCAAGGCTTTATCCTTGGCCGGCAATGCCTCTCTTTGGCCGACAGGTGGCCGGCAGCAGCTTCTCATGGCCGGCAGGCCACTAGTGTATTCCTCAGCATGGAATTGGTAAGGCAGAGCAGCAGGTTCTTGGAGTAACCCTGCATACAGAGCCTCTCAAGAGCAAACCGGTGGGCTTTTCGGGGCGAAGACCGAGTGGGTGCATCCTTTGTTACCCAAGGCAGAGCTGAGGCAGCCTAGTTTAAATATCTTGCACAATTAGTTAGTTGTTTTAATTAATTAGTTTGCTAATTAGTTAAGTGTTGTAATAATTAAGTAGCTTAGCTTAGCTATTTCTTTATTTTGTTTTGTAATAATTAGTATAATTAGTTTAATTAGATTAGTTAGATTAGCTTAGCTTAGTGTAGCTTAACTTATTTATTCTGACCCTCCTTCGCGAGGGCACCATGTTGTAATAAGTGTGCATGTGTGTGTGCATATCTTCCAACCCCACTTCTTTCTCCCTTTTACTTAACCACTTTCGATGGTTAGTTTAGGGCATATTTTGATTAGCATACCTTATGCTTTGCATGTTTGCATCCATTCATTTGTCTTGCATGCACCGGGCTCAGCGCATCATTCAAACTACATTGTATTTCAATACCTATTTGAATACATGTATCAAATTGTTGCATTCATATGCCATCTTAGATAGCGGAGCCTATTAGTTGCATATTGCATGTATTGCATTAGGCATTCTGTATAGTTAGGATCATGCATATTTCTAACTAGCTTTTGTTTTGGCTCGGAGTACACTGTAAGTCTTACGCTTTAGCACGCTTGCATGAGTTTGAGTGTTGCCATGACAACATGCTTGCCATGAGGCCATTTGCTTAAATGCTTAACTGCATGAATGCCTGTGGGTGAAGGCTTTGTTGCCTGAATTGGAACAATTCGATAAATGCGAGTTTTAAGCCCACTTTGCGAAGTGGCAAAATCATGTTTTAAAGCCCACTTGAGGGTGACAAATCCACGCTTTAGCCTACTTGCGAGTAACACTTTCAAACCATTTTCAAAAACAAACATGAGTTTATTTGTTCCAAGCCTCGCAACTTAGTCTATACTTGTATGTGTGCGTCACATAGTAAAGTTAGCTAATAACTGGAATAAGAACACATGAGGTTTATAAAAACAACATATCATGCTTAGTAGAGGCCGATCCTTTGATCGGGCAAGCGAGGGTGCTCAATTCAGGACATTCCTCTCTCGTACCCAAGTTCCCGAGTCGAGGCAACTTTGGTAATGACAGACACGTGGCCTTTGGCACGAGTCAGGGTTTCCTAAATTTCCCAAAAATAAAATATTTAGGTGGCGACTCTGTAATCGGGCAAAGCAGTCCGTGTTTGGCGCTTTTTATTCAAAATCGATTTTCCAAAACGATTTGCCGGATTTGGACTCTTTGGTGTTTATCAGTCTCACATTGCACTTTGTGAGATTAGATTCAGAACCGTGACAAGAGTCCGAACTGTAGTAAGACGAATTCGCGCCTCTCTGAAAGGGGGGCGCGCGAAGAAAGTCGAGTCTACAACAGTCTTAGAATACCATATAGCATTGCCTGCGTGATACTCAAAGCATGAGAAATCACAAATCACACTAAGTAGTCTGTCAATTGCCTAAAAAAAATGAGTTCATTATATCCAATCTATAAGATTTTTCGCTATACTATTGGTTTAAACTATTACATAAATAATACCACATAGTACTCTCAAAGTATCAAATAACTACTTGTTGTGAATAATACAATAAACCCTTAGCCAAAAACCATGTTGAGAAAAAAAAATACATTTTGTATATGATAACAACACAACAACAACAACAACAAAATTTCAAAACTAAGGGGGGCACGTGACCCCCTGGCCATTTTTTCCCTCTACCTCTAAGTTGGGAGATTCTATTTGAACCCAAAATATGTCTCAGTACGCTCAATTTCAAATCATAAATTTTCATTCGTAATACATCCTAACATGAATTTACCATAAGCACAACACATATTAAACCCTAAAATAATTTTTTTTTTCTCAAGGTATACCCTAATTAGTTATTTCTATTCAAATCTCTGTATCTTCTTCCCCAATAGATCAAAGTTATTTCTTCTTCTTCTTCTTCTTCTTTATAGTGATCTTGATTTAGACCCAACCCATTTGTTTTTTTTGAATTTGGGAAACCATATACATGATGGTTGTTCCTTCCTCGTCATGTTTGGTTTTGGCTTCAGGGGTCGACACCATCCTTGTTGGTGTCAACACTACCTTCTTTTCATTGCCATGTTCTGCTCAAAGGGTCGACACCAGCCTTAGAGGCGTCGACACCATCTTGTTGTTGTATTCCTAGATAGCTACTGAAATTTAGGGTCGACACCAGCCCTTGGTGGTGTCAACATTTGCCTTTTCTTGTTGGCCTTTGGGATCGACACCAGCCTTGGAGGTGTTGACCCTTGTCTATTGCAGAATCTGGGATTTTCTATTGAAATTTAGTGTCGACACCTCTAGTCCGAGGGTCGACACCTTATCTGCTACCAACATTGACAATTTCTATCATTTTTTCCTAAAGGGTCGACACTGCCGACATAAGGGTCAACCCCTATGACTCTTTTTCCAGATTTTGTTCAGCTTGGGCCCTACTTTTAGAGGATTTTTGACTTGTTCTTTCCATTTGACCTTGGAGCTATTATTCTATCAATACCTAGTCACTATAAATAGACCTAAAGACACTCTCTTCTATTAGTTGTCTCTCTTTTTCCACCTCTCACCCGTGACTCTCTCTCTTTATCTCTAAACTCACTTTTCTCGCTTAAGATCTTCAGATCTACTCACCTAGAGGTACCACCTCATCTTGTTCCTTTGAGATAACTTCTAGATCATGTCAAGAGCTTTCTTTTGATCCGAGTAGCTTGTGGTTTCGTTGACATGGAGGGTTTCCGAGTTCTTCTCTTCCACCTTCTAAGCTTGAGGTAGGGATTCTTCACACTCTTGTATAAGTTTTACCTTAGTTATTTGCTATTTCAAAATATTATAGTGGTTTGAGGGTTTTTGGTAAAACCTAGGGTTTGGAATCAAAATGAAAAAAGAGTGATTTTCAAATGGTTTCTTGGAAAAACTTGTGATTATGAAATTAGAGTTGATATATGTAAGGTACTTACTACATTGAAATTGATTTTCTAAGAGAAAGGGGTTTTCGCCCAAAAATGTAAATGTTTGAAATTGTAAAGAGAAAATGAAATTAATGTTAAGAATTATGAAATTGAAGTAATGTTGATGACGATGGCGGATGATATATATTATCACTCTTATCTTGAGATTTTGGAAAAGTGTATCTTTAATGAAATTTATATATCTATTTAGATATATCTATTTTGGGCTATCGGTGAAGAATAATTATGAGTGTTGTAGAAATTACATAAGAATTAGGTGAACTAAAACTAATTTTTCTTTCATATGCATTGAACTTTGCTGCTTATTTAATACATTGAAAATTTATATGATTTTGAGAAAAATGAGTGAACTTTGGAAAGAGGTGTGTATCACCAAATCGAGTTGGCCTGTGTGTCCAGGATGAAAGTTTCAAAAAATGCGTGTATACATTGGTGCTGATTCCCGCGGATGAAATATCCGTAAAATGGCAATAGTAGTGCTTGTATAGGCTACATTTACATGGGTGTCGTTTGACAGTTTCTTGTGGACGAAATATCTGTGAAAGGATGTACTGCTTTGAAATTTCCCCATGATTTCTATTTTGAAGGGCATGGTTTTGAGAATTGTGATACAAACCTGGCATGACTTGGCTTTTGAAAAAGGATATAAATGTTTTAGTACTGGCATTGCATATGTATAAAACCTTGTGGCTTTATTAAGATTTATATATTGTGTTGCAATGTTTCTACTGGGCTTTGGTTCACCTTATGTGGGAAAAACATTTTCAGGTGCTAGTGATATGCCTCCACCTAGGACTTAGCTTGGGAGGATTGTGGAGCTGAAGGCTTAATGTTGTATTTATTTTTTTATTTTTTATTTTTTTATTTTTTTTGCTGTAGTTAATTTTGTACAAGCTTAGGTGTCATGACCCAAACCCGCCCATATGGATTAGAGTCATAACCGGCCAGTAATCATGAGATTACCTACGACCTTAGTCAGAAATGAAATCATATTTAATAATAGGGAGCTAAACTACAGAAGCAAAACTTACAAAAATTGTACAACAAGCTGTGCATACATGGATTAACCAAAAACTTTCCCATATATGTAATAACTCACAATACACAGATATCCATATTCTGTATTACGTAAGTCCAGGATCGTTTAGTAGTCAGTATTTAAAAGAATTCAAAACCCAAGTTATACAAGTTCGATCATACGTGACCACAAAAGGACAAAAGATAGGTAAAACAAAAGTAAGGCTTCTTACATGAGGCAACCTTGGTTGACCTCTCAAAACTTGGTTTCTTATTGCTCACTAGGGCTGGGGTTGGACGTCCCGCTGCTCACCTACATACATATAAATAAAGAGTGAGCTAACGCCGAGTGAATAATACCAAAGTAAAGGAGTTCATGAATGAGATTCATTTAATCATAAGTTACAAATCGAACTTATTGGTTGATACCAACGTAAAACGACCTCGAGTCCAGCTCATACATGGAAAACGACCCTTAGTCCATTACATGCAAAACGACCTTGGGTTCAATTCATAGGCAAAACAACGCTCAGTCTAGTATGTGCAAAACGACCTTAGGTCCACAATATGTAAAGTAACCTTGGATCCAATTCACACACAAAACGACCTTGGGTCCAACCAATCCATTTTCGCATTTATGCGCACTCATGATCCATGATCATGTTCACATTCACCTTCGCATTCAAAATGACCTTAGGTTCAATTATTCCCTTGTTAGGAACGGCCTCTGGCACATTCAACGGCCTTTGGCCTATTCAATTCAACAGTTATACAAAACGGCCTTAGGCTCATTTTATATCCTTTTCAAGTAAACCGAACGGCCTTCGGCCCATTTCATACTTATGTATCTTTCACTTCACATATTTCAGTACGAACCAAGAAGATAGAACACTCATTCACAATATCAAATCAGAAGCTTAGAAACTTACCACACAAGTAACGTTTAGAAAATAATATATACAAAAATTATCTTTAGTAAGATAGTACTCACTGTGTTCCCGTGCTTGATTCGTCCTTGCACTTGACCCTACATAATTCATAACACATTGGGTCATTATAAAATTCAATCCGTTCTTTAGTTTGCTTAATGCTCTTAGGCTTCTTTCATGTTCTTTAATTCGTTTAGCATGTTCAATGCATGCCTAAGAGTGCTTACAAATGAAAGAGAATGGAAAACGAAACATAAAGCATCTTTTCAAATTTTCCAAAACAGGGCTCTTCACTCGAGCGTAGCTTTGGTCGCTCAAGCAGACTGCAAAACTCTGTAAAAGCACTGGTTACATGAATTTCACACTCGAGCGAAGAGTCTTGCAAAACAGGGTTGATGATGAGAGTTATGTTGTACAAACGTTCAATTTCTTCAACAAGAAGAGCTTCTAAATCCCAACCTTACACCCTATTTTGGACCAAAAATATTTTAGACCAAACCTATTTCAGACCTTAAAACCCTCTTTTCTTCAAAATATTTTTCTAAATTCTTCTACGATGTTCCAAGACTCATATTTCGTTAAAAATTGCATTTTTCGGTAAACCGAGTAAGGACAAAGTGGAAATAAATGAAAGAGAGGTGAACTCTTTGAAAATCTTTATAAACATCTTATTTAGAGTTTTAGAGTTGAAGAAAATTGGAGGAGAGGGAAGAAACCTAATTGGGAAATAGTTGGGCATGAAACCGTTAAGAGATAACTGAGCAGCTTTCACTAAATCAGACCTATCTCTTTGTAGACTTAGACTTTAGTGGTAAGGCCACCATTGGAAATTAGACTTCCGGGGCTTCATTTTAAACCCAAGAATCTCCTAAGGCCGAGTCCGGACGAGGGAGATATGGCTGTTTGAAGTTAGGCATCAATCTGATTAAGACCAAAACTAAGCAACCTTCACTAAAATAGGCATATCTCTTTGTACACTTAGAATTTAGATGTGAGGCTACCACCATTGGAAAGTATACTTCCAGGGCTTCAATTTAGACTCAAGAATGACCTAAACCCTAGTCCGAATGAAGGAGATATGCCCGTTTGAAGTCAGGCCTGGAAGTAGGTTTTTGGTGGTTGGCAAGCCATTATTGGTGGACGGCAGGCCACCACTTCTGGCCTACCGGCCACTGGTGAAAAACCTAGATATTTTGTGCCAGCTGTCCCCCAAAAGCTCCAGCTATTCTAGGCATGATATTTTCAACCTAAGGGTTGTTTTTCTATATATACTAGGCCTTCCTTCATGGTTTAAGGTTACAAAAATTTCCAAAAGTTCCAAAACTTGGAATTCTCTCTCTATCTGTATCTTGTAACCTATACACCCTCTCTCTACACTTCCTAAACCAATATTGGAGCTCTCCTTGTTGAGATTCTAGAGTTCGAATTTCAGCCTTTGAGAGTGAAAGACTTGTGGTTTGTGAACAAAAATGTTATTCCTCTTCAAGAGGTATAATTTTGAACATCTTTGCACTACTTCTTTTCTATCTTTTCTTGCTGATTTAGAAGTGTTTTTCAACTATTTTTGTGGTCTGAAGCTAGTGGTTTAAGGCTATTAAAGGTAGATGGGTTAATCACCTTTATTTGAACCTTGTTCTCTATGCCTTTCCACTTGTGTTTCCCATCTCCTTATCAACTTTTTTTGAGATTTTTATCATTGGTTTTCAAAGTTTTTCAGAGGCTAAAAATCATGTTTTGAAGTCCCATAAATAGAGGGGGTTAGCCTCCCTTCCTTGTGCTTGTTTCCTAGCTTAATTGCTCAATATTTTAGCTTGTTATTTTAGCTACTTTTGTCTTCATTCCAGCACATTTTTGGGCTGTTTTTGGACTGTCTAAACCTCTATTTTTGTGGGCTGAAATTTGTGGTTTTAAGCCATTTAAGGTTAGGGGGTATTTCACCCTTCTTTATTCCTTGCTTGTAAGGCCTTTCCACCTTTGTTTCCCACTTTCAAACTATCTTTTTTTGGGCTTTTGAACACTGAATTTTAGAGCATTTTCAATGGTGAAAATCATCTTTTGAAGTCCAAATTTGGAGGTGTTAGCCTCCCTCCTTATGTCTTGTTTGCTAGCCTAGATAGCTCTATGTGTTAGCTTATTTTTTCTAGCCATTTGTAGCTTAATTCTAGCATGTTTTAGGCTTTGATTTGAACTGTTTTAACTCTATTTTGGGTTGGTTAAGTCACTTGAGTCTTGTTTTGCATGCTTGTAGTGTAAGTGTCCTCACAAACTTGGTGTTTTAGGCCTTTAAATACCACTTGTTTGAGTTGATTGCATATTTTAGTGCTTTTCTCACTTAAATTTTGCAAGCATAATCTCTACATGCTCCCTCATTTCTTGACTCTTTGTTTGCTTTGAGGGTTGTTTCAACCTTAGGATTGTTCAAGCTTGAGATTGAGGTCCATGCTTAATGGTTTAATCCTCTTTTGGAGGTTCATTATCAACGTCATGACACCACTCTCTTGCCTTAAACTACCATTTGTTTGACACTTCCTTCTCTTTTAGAGGACTTACTTACCAATGGACTTAATTGGTTAAAAAATGGTTGGTAAATTAAAATGAGTAACTAAAAGTTGAAACTAAAATTGTGCAAAGATAAGAATTTGGTTGTGTTTTGGTGTGTTCAATCGGATGTTAATTGAACACAAGGAAAATTGGGGCATTTCATACTCAAAGAGATGAAATGTGTCAAGTTTCCTAAGTCTCCATTGCCCTTGATCGTGCATGATAGGGTGAAGGCTGTGAGTCTTGTTTGTTCATTTATTAAACTTGTACATCTTGGTTCCTAAGTTATCATGCAATGAAATTGCTTGAATTGATGGTTTGAGGGCCAAGTGCATCACTCATTTGAGATGTTTTGATGATAAGGAGGGATATACAGTACAAACAACCTGTGAGAATACCCTCTCTTTGCCCTGTTTGCTCTTTGTTGCAGCAAGAAATGGTGCATCGTCAGTGGCTGATCGGCCACTGTTACTAGCCGGGAGGCCATCAGTGTTGGACGGCAACCCCCAATGGTGGCCGGCTGGCTACCACTTCTGGCTTGCCAGCCACCAATGAATTTTGAGCAGAATCTTTGTGAAGCAGAGCGGCTTTGATCTGGAAGTGAAAAATTAGTGCAAGGGTTGTGCAACAGAGGCTTCCAAGGGCAAACAGTGGATGTTCTTTGGGTGGAGACCGAGCATGCATGGACCTCCCTCGCTTCCTGAGACTAGTTAATTAGTTTAATTAGCATTTAGCCATTTATTTTATTGTACTTAATTAGTTGTAGCTAACTAGTTTGTTTTGTACTTATTTAATTAGTTAGATCGATTAATTAAAATAGTTTGTGTTGTAAATATTTAATTAGCTTAGCCTAGTTAAATTATCTAATTGTTGTACTTAATTAATTAGCTTAGAGTTAGTTAATTTATTCAAGTTTTGTAAAAATTAGTTAAGTAGTGTAGCTTAGCTAGTTTATTCATTCGGACTCTCATTTGTGAGAGCGTAATGTAATAATGTGTATGTTTTTCAACCCCACGTCTTTCTCCTTTTTATTTACCCGCTTATGATGGTTAGATTAGGAGCATCACGTTTTGTTTAGCATACCTTATGCTTGCATCCATTCATCTTGTATTGCATGCATCGAGGTTCGGTTCATCATTTTAACTGCATTGTTGTTTAAATACATTCTTTGAATACGTGCTTAGACCGCATGCTATTTCAATTGATTCATATGCCATATTAGTAGCCGAGCCTAGTAATTGCATATTGCATGTGTTGCATTAGACATTTGGCATAGTTAGGAACATGCATTTTTCTAACTAGTTTCTTTTTTGGCTTGGAGTAGTAAGTGAGTTTTTGGTGCCTTAGCATACTTGCATGAGTGTGAGTGATTGCCATAACTAGCTTGCTTGCCATGAGGCTAAGTGCTTAATTGCTAAACTGTTTGAGTGCCTGTGGATGAAGGCTTGTTATTTGAATTGGAATAATTCAATGAATGTGCGTTTTTGTCAAGTGGCAAATTCATAAGATTTAAGCCCACTTTGTTAAGTGGCAAAATCAAATCCCTTTTCAAAAAAACAAACATGAAATTGAATTGTTCCAATTCGAGCAAACTAGTCTATACCTTGTGTGTGCACATCACACAGTAAATGCTAGCCTAATAAACTGGAACAAGAGCATATAATGTTGATAAAAATCATATCGTGATTCATATAAACCGATCTTTGATCGGGCGAGTGGGGGTGCTCAATTCATGACCTTCCCTCTCGTACCTAAGTTCCCGAGCCGAAACAATCTTGGTGATGACGGACACGTGGCCTTTGGCACGAGTCATGAGTTTCCTAAATTTCTCCAAAATAAAATATTTATGTGGCGACTCTGTATCTAGCAAAGCAGTCCATTTTTAGAAATTGGATTCAAAAAAAGATTTGCCAGATTGGCACTCTTTGGTGTTTATCAATTTCACATTGCACTTGTGAGAGTAGATTCAGAATTGCGGGAGTCCGAATTGTACGGCTTATTTCGAACTTCCGAAAGGGGGTGCAAAATAGCCGAGCTACAGCCGCTCGAGCCATAGTTCAAATCTCTGTAAAACTTCTAGGAGCTCGACTTTCACACTCGAGCGACACTTTCCTCGCTCGAGCGGACAAGTCGAATTCTGGGTTTTCCAGAATTGTGTTTAAAGTTCATGACTTGATTCCAAAGGCTTAAAGCTCATATTTTTGCTATAAAAACATGGAAAGCATTATACAACATGAGAACATAGGCAAATTGAGTCTAATTTGTCCAAAACCATGATCCAAATCCCAAATCATTTCACATTCTTCTTGACAACTTCATAACACAAGTTACTAAGCTTCATATCTTTGAGAATGATGCATGCATGTGAAATATAGACTCTAATTCCATGTCAAATGATACAAATGATGATCAAAATCATGAGGTTTAACGAAAGACACCATCATCTGGCTCATTGTAAACATATCCACCATCTTGACAATTCCAGCGACGGAGGCAAGCAAGAGAAAACATGATCCAGCGAAGACAAGACTTGTCGCCATGAGGAAAAACCTCTGCTCCATCATCATCTCTTTCAACCAAGAAAGGATGCTTAACTCTACATTTGAGTCCTTTCTAGTTCTGCTCTCATTCTTATTCTCATTCTTTGTGTCCCTATCGTCGTACCATGGATATAGAAGGGTTTGGAATGCAGGATCAAAGAAGTCCTTTACCCCATGAACGATCACATGTCCATCGTTGTAGATATCCCAATCTGTGACCTTGACTCCATTAATGGAAGTGCAATCGCTATTATGGCGTGTTGTAGTAACCACAAGTGAGTGTTGGGGAAGGAGAGTATCGACCTTGGATTCGTATAGAAGAGACGAATGAAGAGCCTCCCTATCAAGCTTTAGCGGTGCAACATGGTATTGTAGAAGGCTGAATGGTGGCTGAGGGTACTTGGAAGACAAGAAAGCCTTGTCTTGTGGGCAAAATATGGTGATTGTAGTATTGTGGGTTACTTTAAAAGGTATCAATGTAGTGAGGGTTTGCTCGAGAATTAAGGACATGGCTATGTAACCCTTGTTGGATAGGGCACTTGAGATCATCCCAACATTCAACCCATGATCATGATGGTTTTTTTGCACAACTGTTGAAATAGTGGGTTGTGAAAGGATTGAAAGAAAAACAAGAAGAAGAAAAGCGAGCGAAAGCTTGGAGGCCATGAAGGAAAAAGGAGATTGACGAGAAGAATAGAAAAAGGTGTCAAGCTTGAGCTAAGAGCGCTTTATGTATTGTAGAATGCAATATCTATACAGATTGTTAACCCTAACTAGGACTTTTATATAAGTATATTAAAACCTTGTCCCATTGGGATTAGAAAACCTAGTTGATCAAATTTTTCAAAAACAATTACACGTTTAGGAACCTACCAACCATTGTCTAATAGATTTATAAATAAAATAAATAAATAAAATAAAATAAAAATTTAGTAAATGGAAGTGTTTTTATTAATGTGAACTTACTATCTTTATGTCTCACAAATACATTCTTTTATTTTATTTCTTGATTTTTAAAAGGATCCTAATTTGTTAGCTCAATTTTTAGGTCCCTTGGGGCATAAGTTTGCATTACAACAATCCATTTTAAATCCATAAACGTTTACTCTTTAGCAAAACCCAATCCAAATAGCATTAGAGATCTATGTAAGTGTGTATACATATATATAGAAAAGTATATAGGTTTAGCCAAGTTATAGATTTACAGTAACGGTGGTAGTTATAGCCTTCTGTCTTTTATTCTTTCATTCCTATGATGCTTCCAAGCTCACTATCACCTTTGTAATTCTTCTTCTTTTTCTTTTTCACTCAATTCTCTCAAGCTTTCCAGTTACAAGTGCAGCCGAGGAAAAAGGCCTTCATGGCTTAGAAGTTTCCAAGATTTCAAGTTCTCTCTCCAACAAGCATTACATAGCAATGTCGATGATATTAGAGAAAACTCTCTCAACTTTGATTCCTTCTGCCCTATTGACAATGCTTTCTTCTCTCTCAAGTACCCACAACCTCCATTCACTCTCCTTCAATATTACATCATTCCCACAAAGCTTAATAGGGAGGCTCTCGAATCATCTCATCCATTTGAGTCCAAGCTCGATACCCTACTCGCATTGGGACCCCGGTGTCCCATGCTAAGTTCGAAGTAGAAAAGTTTGATAGAAGTAGCGACTTCGGCATGTAGAGATGCAAAGTTAAAGATATGCTTGTCTAGATGAACCTGCACTTCACTCTGGGAGACAAACCAAATGACTTGGATGACATAGAATGAGAGAAAGTTAATCTCCTGACCTGTTGTTCCATTAGACTTTGCCTTGCAAAAGAAGAAAAGTACGCATTCACAGAATATGATACTACAAAGGAGCTTTGGAAGGCGTTAGAAGACAAGTTCATGACAAAGAGCATTGAGAACTGGCTCTACTTGAAGAAGATGTTGTTTCGTTTTGACTACAAGAAAGGTATTTTAATGAACAAACACCTGAACAATTTCAACAAAATTCTTGCCGATTTGAAAAACTTGGATGTTCAAATCAATGATGAAGATAAAGCATTGTTACTGTTGAATTCCTTGCCTGACACATATGATCATCTCACCACCACTTTACTGTATGGTAAATAAAAGATCAAGTATGTTAATGTTTCAAATGCCTTGGTAAATAATGAGTTCAGAAGGAAAGATAAGTCTACAAACAGGGACTCAGCATCAGAGGCACTGAAAGTTAGAGGTAGGACAAATAATAGAAGATATACAGGGCGGGGAAAGTCTCACTCAAAATCCAAAGGGAGATCATCAGGCAGAAGACGTCTTGCAAAAGACGAGTGTGCTGCATGTCGCCAGAAAGGGCATTGGGCAAAAGATTATCCCAATAAAGACAAGAAAGATGAAAATGTGAACGTTGCACGGGATGGAGATACTGGTAAAGGATTAGCCTTCACAGTTTCATCACTTGGCCATTCTGAGGAATGGATTCTAGATTGGATTCTAGATTCCGGATGTTTCCACCACATGTGTCCTAACAAGCAGTGGTTTTTGAGCTTACGAGAGTTCGATGGAGCAGTTGTGTTGATGGGCAACAACCAAGCTTGCTGAATAAAGGGGATTGGAACAATTCGGTTGAAAATGCATGATGGAACAGTCAGAATTCTTGAAGATGTTCGGTATGTATCGGATTTGACAAAGAATCTCATCTTAGTGGGAGTTTTAGACTCTAAAGGTTATAGAGTAACTGTTGAATGTGGAGTTCTCAAAGTGGTAAGAGGAGCATTTGTTGCAATGAAGGGTATTCGAAAGGGAAAATTATATTTCCTAGGCAGCTCTACAGTCACAGAGAGAGTGGCTGTCACCACTGGCTCAGAGGATGATGTATCAAACACTTCCAGACTTTGGCACATGTGCCTAGGGCATGTCAGTGAGAAGGCTTTACAAAGGTTGGTAAAGCAAGGCCTGTTGAAAGGCGCCAAAACAAGGAAGCTTGAGTTTTACGAGCATTGTGTACTGGGCAAGAAAACAAGAATCAAGTTTGGTATTGCCATTCATCATACCAAAGGGATTCTGAACTACATTCACACAAATGTTTGGGGACCTTCCAAAAATGCTTCTTTGGGAGGTAAACACTACTTTGTGTCGTTCATTGATGATTTCTCAAGAAGAGTATGGGTTTACACAATGAAGCATAAAGGTGAAGTATTAGACATCTTTCTTACGTAGAAGAAAATGATTGAGACCTAGGCATGCAAGAAGATCAAGAAGCTTAGATCTGACAATGGCGGTGAATACACATCGGATCCCTTCTTTGAGGTTTTCCAGAATGAAGGGATAGTTAGACATTTCACAGTTGGTGGAATGCCACAGCAAAATGGAGTTGCAGAACGCATGAACTGTACTTTGGTGGTGTATGATGTCACATTCAGGATTGAGCAAGGCTTTTTGGGGCGAGGCACTGAACTATGCTCGTCATCTTGTCAACAGACTACCTGCTACAACACTAGATGGCAAGACTCCCATAGAGGTATGGTTAGGAGCGCCAGCTACTAATTGTGATTAGTTACATGTCTTCAAATGTCCTGCTTATTTTCATGTTACAGAATCTAAGTTGGATCCTAAAGCCAAGAAAGCTATCTTCTTAGGCTTTAGTGACGGTGTCAAGAGATATAGACTCTGGTGCCCTGAATCAAAGAAAGTTGTCACTAGAAGTGACGTTACTATAGACACCTCATTTTTTACGGCCCTTACGACTTGGACATCCTTGCATGCACACCCGATGACGAGTCTGTTTGCTCGCCAAGTGCTCGAAGTCCTCAGCGAAATGCCACAACTTTGAGCCTTTCAAACCTTGTACCTTTTTTGTCTCATTTTTGGACCATGCCTTGGTCTTTCCAGCTTCCAACCTCTGGTGGCCTGCCAGCCATCCCTAGAGGCTGCTAGCCATCACTTTTGGCCTACCACCCACTAATGCGGCTTGCTAGCCACCAGTGTATTTTGTAGATATTTTATGCCGGCTGTGCCAATTGTTTGCACAGATTTATGCATCTATCCCCACATGTAGGGCTAGATCTCCTTAAGGGAATTTCATGTTTTCTATATATAGAGACCCCTTCTCTCTTGTAGCAAGGTCAGAAAATTTTGAACTCAAAAATTTCTCTCTCTCTCTCTCTCTCTAACATTTCTCTACACTTTAGTCTTTAATTCCTAAACCTTTGCCTATACACCCTTAACCAAATCTTCTCATCTTTGAACTGAGGTATTCTTCAGCTTGGTTTGAGCTCTAGAGGGTGTACTTACTTGATTTTGTTGCTTGGAATTGCTTTTTTTCTTCAAGAGCTATAAGGCTCTACCTATTTGCTTGCTTTCTTTGCTTTTATTCCTACTATTTTTCCATTGTTTTGGGCTATCAAAACTCTGTGTTTTTTGGGCTGAAACTTGGGTTTAAGGCCATTAAAGATTAAGGGGTTGATAGCCCTTCTCTATACCTTGTTTTGGAGGCCTTTGCCCTTGTATTTCCCACCATTTTACTATCTTTTTCCAAGCTTTTAAACACTGAATTTTAGAGTATTTTCATTGGCCAAAATCATGTTTTGAAGTCCAAATTTGGAAGGGTTAGCTTCCCCTCCTTGTGTCTTGTTTGCTAGTCTAGTTAACTCTATGTGTTAGCTTATTTTTCTAGCTTGTTATAGTTTAATTCCAGCATGTTTTAACCTCTATTTTGGACTGTTTTAACTCTATTTTGGGCTGTTCAAGTCATTTGAGCTTTGTTTTGCATGGTTGTAGTGTAAGTGTCCTCACAAGCTTGGTGTTTTAGGCTTTTAGACACCACTTGTTTGAGTTGATTGCATGTTTTAGTGCTTTCCTCACTTAATTTCAGCAAGCATAATCTCTGCAACCTCCCTCATTTCTTCACTCTTTGTTTGCTTTGAGGGTCGTTTCAACCTTGGAATTGTTTAAGCTTGAGATTGAGGTCCATGCTTAATGGTTTAATCCTTTTTTGGGGGTTCATTATCAACGGCATGACACCTCTCTTTTGCCTTAAACTACCATTTCTTTGACACTTTCTTCTCTTTTAGAGGACTCAATTCACCAATGGACTTAATTGGTTAAAGAATGGTTTGTAATCTAAAATTGAGTAATTAAAAGTTGAAACAAAAATTGTGCAAAGATAAGAATTTGATTGTGTTTTGGTGTGTTCAATCAGACATTAATTGAACACATGGAACTTGGACCATTTCATACTTGCTAGTGATGAAATGATCCAAGTCTCCAAGTTCATCTTCTTCCCTTTGATCTTTCATGAAAGGGGGGAGGCTTGTGTCTTGTTTTGCATTTATTGAGCTTGCACATCTTGAGTCACAAGCCATCAGGCAATAAAATTGCTTGAGTTGGTGGTTTGTGGCTTAAGTTCACAACTCCTTGGATTTGTTCATGAAAAGACGGGGTGAATTGTGTAGACAATCCTTGAAAATACCCTGTATATGCTCTGTTTGTCCTCTGTTGCAGCAAAATGAACCTTTGCATCAATAGCCGGCAGGTGGCCAGTAGACCACCTTTGATGGCCAGCAGGTGGCCGGCAACCCTCATCTTTGGTCGGCTGGCCACTGATGCAAATCTTAGCAGAGTATTGGTAAGGTGAAGCAAAATCGTTCTGGAAATGTTCAACTGTGACAGAGGCATTTGGCAGCAAAATGGTGGTCTTTTCAGGTGGAATTCGAGCATGCATATTCATATCTCTCATTTCCTGAGGTAGAATAGCTAATTTCTTAGTTTAATTATTAGTTGCAATCGTGTTGTAATTATTTAATTAGTTAGTTAACTAATTAAATCATTTGTTGTTGTAATAATTAGTTCAGTACTTTTAGCTAGTTATTTGTTTCATTTTTGTTTGTAATAATTAGCTTAATTAGCTTAGCTTAATTAGTTAGCTAGTTTATTCATTCGGACTCTCTTTCGTGATAGCGTAATGTAATAACGTTTATGTCTTCCAACCCCACGTCTTTCTCCCTTTTATTTATCTACTTTTGATGGTTAGATTAGGGGCATCACGTTTCAATTAGCATATCGCATGTTTGTATCCATTCATTTGTATTACATGCACCGAGGCTCAGTTCATCATTCTAACTGCATTGTCATTTCAATACCTCATTGAATATGTGTTAATCCGCATGCTATGAAATTTTTTCAAATAACATGTTAAGTGGCCGAGCCTATTTTAGTTGCATATCGCATGTGTTGCATCAGACATTTGGCATAGTTAGAGATCATGCATTTTTTCTAACTTTTTTGTTTTATCTTAGTTTGGAGTACTAGGTGAGTTTTTAGTGTTTTAGCATAATTGCATGAGTGTGAGTGATTGTCATGACTAGCATGCTTGCCATGAGGCTAAGTGCTTACTTGCTATAACTGTTTGAGTGCCTGTGGATGAAAGCTTGTTGTTTGAATTGGAATAATTCAATGAATGTACGTTTTAAGCCCACTTTGTTAAGTGGCAAATTCGCAAACTTTAAGCCCGCTTTGTCAAGTGGCAAAATCAAACCCTTTTTGAAAAACAAATATGAAATTGAATTGTTCCAATTCGAGCAAACTAGTTTATACCTTGTATGCGCACATCACATAGTAAATGCTAGCCTAATAAACCGGAACAAGAGTATATAATGTTGATAAAAATCATATCATGATTAGTAGAGGCCAATTTTTAATCGGGTGAGCGGGGGTTCTCAATTCATGACCTTTCCCTCTCGTACCTAAGTTCCCGAGTCGAGACAATCTTGGTGATGACGGACACGTGGCCTTTGACACGAGTCATGGGTTTCCTAAATTTTTCCACAATAAAATATTTAGGTGGCGACTCTGTATCTAGCAAAGCAGTCCATTTTTGGCAATTTGATTCAAAATCTATTTTTCAAAAGATTTGCCAGATTTGAACTTTGGTGTTTATCAATTTCACATTACACTTGTGAGATTAGATTTAGAACCGCGAGTATCTGAACTGTAGGGCTTATTTTGTGCTTCCAAAAGAGGGTGCGAAAAAGTCGAGCTACAATTTTTGGCGACTCTACTGGGGATTTAGAGAACTTGACTTGAACTCATGATATGAAATTTTATCTACGCTTATATGTTTCTCTACATTGCATTTGCATTGGTGCGCCTAAGTCACTGTGTTTGCCATCAGCTATTCCTGGACGGTTTTGCCGAAGGCTTGCCTAAAAACTTGCCAAAAGGCTGACCGGTTGTGGGTTCTGCCATGATAGGAACACAACCCTTGGATCTGGACTACCGCTATACCATTTGATCCTCCTTTCACTTCTCGGTGTTAGGTGTGAGAGGTATACCAGGTAGTGTAGACTCGACTTTCTTCACGCGCCCTCCTTTCGGAGAGGCGCAAATTGGTCTTACTATAGTTCAGACTCCTGTCACAGTTCTGAATCTAATCTCACAAAGTGCAATGTGAGACTGATAAACACCAAAGAGTCCAATCCGGCAAATCATTTTGGAAAATCAGATTTTAAATCAAATAATGCCAAAACTGGACTACTTTGCCAGATTACAGAGTCGCTACCTAAATATTTTATTTTTGGAAAAATTTAGGAAACCCTGACTCGTGCCAAAGGCCACGTACAAGAGGGAAAGGTCCTGAAATGAGCACCCCCTGTGATATCCTTGTTCCGTAGTATGTTAATTGGTCCTTATTATGACTATGATTATGTGTTTGATATGATTCTGTGTGCCATTATGTGAAGATATGTGGTTTTGAATTTCTATCTGTTCACCGTAGGAATATCTGTTTGATTATCTGCTTTGGAAATTAAATTGAAGGCCCTATCGGCCACAGAAATCAAAATTGATTGCGCCATTGTGATTGGCATAATTTTTAGAGCCTACGGTGAAATTTAATTGAAAATTGATCTAGATCGAATTAAATAGATTAAATTAATGACTTAGTGCTCAAATATGTAATGTTGATAATTTTAATTAAGGGAAATTGTATATAGTGGGGCACTAAGCACTCAACCTCTCTCTCCTTATACATTTTGGCTGATAATAACTCTTGAAAGAGAGGGTGAGGGTCGGTTAGAGAGAGAGGGAGCTCAAAAATTGGAGTTTTGCTCTTGAAGCTTGGAAATCTTGAAGATTGCTCAAGAATTTGCTATAGATTGGAAGAATTGAACCTCTAGGTGAGCGATTGAACATGAATTCATGAGTATATGTTTGTAGATTTGTGTATTCAAGCTAGTTGAGTAATCAAGAGCAAGAATTAAAATGAAATTGAGTTGGTTTTGGTGAATTGGAGATCAATGGATGCATGCATGTAGGAAACTATCATGAATTTGTATGTTTGAGCTTGAAATACATGGTCCATGTTAAATCTTTGATTGAAATTCATGTTTTTAACCATCTCTCCATCATCTAAGTTGAGAATGCATGTACAATTCCTAAGAGAATGAGCTTTGAACGTATGAGTTTGTTATGTTGGAAATGAGTTTGATGTAAATTGGGACATGCATGTGATTAATTTGTGAAATTGAGCTTCCTAATGTGGTAATTTGGTGTTTGTTCCATGTTGATACATGTATATGTGAAGTTTGAGCCAAAATCATGTGTTTAGAGCCTTTGAATATCAAGTTGAAGCTCAAGAACAAGTTCTGGAAAATCCAGAAAATTTGATATCCGCTCGAGCGGGAGAACCGCCGCTCGAGTGTAAAATTCGGGCTTCCAGTATTTTCTGCAGACATGATGTCCGCTCGAGCAGGGAAGTTCATACTCGAGCGGGGAGCCATGTAATGAGGCCTTCAGCTCGAGTGCCCGACTTCATGCTTGAGCGTAAATATGACATAACCAGTACTTTTACAGGCCTCATGGGTCCGCTCGAGCGGGGAAGTCCACGCCCGAGCGGGGACCCCTGTTTCTAAAATTTTGAAAATGCGTTATGTGTTTCGTTTTTCGTTCCCTTTCACTTCTAAGTACTCTTAGACATGCATTGAGCATTATAAATGAGTTAAAAGGATGAGAATGAAGCCTAAAGAGAAAAAATGTGAATTAAGAACGGATTGAATTGTTTGTGACCCGTCGTGTTCATGAAATGTGTAAGGTCGAGCTCCAGGGCAAATCATCCAGCCGATCACTGTGAGTAATATCTTAATAAAGATATATGTTGTTTGTCCAATTGCTTACTTCCATGTAAGTCTTATAAGTTTGTTAATTTGAATGGTGGACAAATGTTTGACCTGAAAGAATGATTGGGCCAAAGGCCAGTCTGAAATGAATGAAAGATAAATGGGCCAAAGGCTAGTTTGAGTTTGACTGATAGAATGAATGGGCCAGAGGCCAGTTTGAGTTTGAATGATAGAATGAATGGGCCAGAGGTCAGTATGATCTGAATGATAGAATGAATGGGCCAAAGGCCAGTCTGACATGAATGAAAGATAAATGGGCCAAAGGCCAGTTTGACAAGAATAAATGAATGGGCCAAAGGCCAGTTTGACAAGAAAGTTTGAATGGGCCAAAGGCCAGTTTGACAAGAAAGTCTGAGTGGGCCAAAGGCCGATTTGACATGAATGAATTGGGCCTGAGGCCGTTCGATGTGTTTGGAACCGCAGTCACTTGATATATATATATACTAGATAGAAATATGGATTGGGCCCAAGGCCATTTGATGTACGTTGTTCTAATGTCTCTTCTTTATTTGATATTATTCACTAGGCTTTCGCTCACGCTCATTCATGTGTTTGTAGGTGAGCCAAGAAAGGTCCAAACCCAGCCCCAGTGAAGTTTGTATGGAATAACCAGGGTTTTGAAGAGTCAGCCCTTGCGTCTCACGCACGAGACCAGTCTTCGCCCTTTTGCTATTTTGTTTTATTTTGTCTTGTTGGTGAGGACTTTGGTTTATGTTTGTATATAGTTTGGCTGACCTAGACTTAACTGATCCTGTCTGTACAGAACTTTATGTCACTGTATTTTGATGTGAGTTATTAATATGTATATGTATGGTTTGTTATGATGTGCCATGTAAGCACAGCTCTATAGACAAAGTTTTAAATTTTGCTTCCATTTGGCCCCTTTACTCTGATGAGTTATGTCTGGTTTGGTTTGAGGCCGCAGGTAATCCCTCGATTACTGGCCGGTTATGTCCTTAACCCATAGGGGCGGGTTCGGGTCATGACACCCTCGCTCACCCGATCAAAGGATCAGTCTCTACTAAGCATGATATGTTGTTTTAAAAAACCTCATGTGTTCTTATTTGGTTATTAGCTAACTTTACTATGTGATGCGCACATCATACAAGTATAGACTAAATCGCAAGAATTGGAACAAAACAACTCATGTTTGTTTTCGAAAATGGTTTGAAAGTGCCACTCGCAAGTGGGCTAAAGCGCGGATTTGCCACCCTCAAGTGGGCTTAAAACATGATTTTGCCACTTCGCAAAGTGGGCTTAAAACTCACAATTATCGAATTGTCCCAATTCAAGCAACCAAGCCTTCACCCACAGGCATTCATGCATTTAAGCATATAAGCACATAGCCTCATGGCAAGTATGCTATCATGACAACACTTACACTTATGCAAGTATGCTAAAGCGTAAAACTTACAGTGTACTCCAAGCTAAAGCAAAAACTAGTTAGAAATATGCATGATCCTAACTATGCTAAGATGCCTAATGCAACACATGCAAAAATGCAACTAATAGGCTCGGCTATCTAAGATGGCATATGAATGCAACAATTTGATACATGTATTCAAAGAAGTGTATTGAAATACGATGCAGTTTGAATGATGCGCCGAGCCTCGGTGCATGCAATACAAATGAATGATGCAAACATGCAAAGCATAAGGTATGCTAATCAAAACGTGCCCTAATCTAACTATCGAAAGCGGTAAATAAAAGGAAGAAAGAAGTGAGGTTGGAAGACATGCGCACACACACGCACGCTTATTACAACAATGCGCCCTCGCGAAGGAGGGTCCGAATAAATAAGTTAAGCTACACTAAGCTAAGCTAATTATTACAAACCAACTAATTAACTATTCTAGGCTAATTAATTATCACGACACAATTGAATAACTAGCCATGCTAAGCTAATTAAAATATTACAAAACAGATTAAACTAATTAATTACAACACATGTAAATAATTAGCTACAACTAGCTAACAAAGCAATGAATTGGCCTCGCGAGCGAGAGAAACATGCATGCTCAGTTGCTTCTTTCTCGAAAATCCATCGCCTTGCCACAAGCTACCTCTGTTTGCACTCGCCTTGATTACTGAACATCAAACCAACATTCCAGACTACTTCTTCTTCCAAAACAGGAACACTTTTGCACCAAAAATGAACTGATGGCCGATCGACCACAAAAGGTGGCTGTCGGCCACAAACACTAGCCGGTCGGCTAATTTAATGGCCGGTCGGCCACCCCTTCTTTCAAAATTCTATTTTTGCTGCAACAGAGAGCAACAGAGGCAAAGCAATGTATTTGCAAGGAAATGTGTGTACTGTCACACTCCTCATCATTTCTTAAGCTCAAAGGAGTGTGGCACTTGGCTCTCAAGCCACCAATCAAGCATTTTCATGCATGATGGCCAAAGAACCAAGCTTGTACAAGCTTGATGAATGCACATATAAGACTCAAATGGCCACCACCCTATCATGCATGATCAAGAGTGACGACGACCAAGAAACATGGCACGTTTCATCACTTTGAGTATGAAACGTCCCACATTTCTTGTGTTTGGATTAACGTCCGATCCAAACAGATGCAATGCAACAACATGCTTATCCTAGTAATGTTTTACTTGATTCAATTTTATTTACTCATTTTAGCATTACCAAGCCATCCTTTAGTCAATTTGTCCAAAGTGATTGTCCTCTAATGAGAGAGGGGTCAACCAAAGAATGGTTTAAAACATGAGAGTGATCATGCCTTTAACTAGGAGGAACCCTCAAAAGAGAGTTAAAGCCATTGGGCACAAGCTCTATCTCAAGCTTAAACACAATCATAGGTTAACCAACCCTCAAAACAAATGGAAAATTGGAGAAATGAGGGGGGTTGCAAATTTTTCAGTGCTGAAATGGCATGCTAAAGATACTAAATCATGCCAGTAATGCATGCAAGACAAGTTCAAAAGCCATAAACACTAAACTAGTGAAGTGCACTACACTAGAGGCATGCAATATCAAGCTCAAATGATCAAACCAGCTTTGGATAGAGCTTAAACATGCCAAAACAGTGGCTAAATCATGCTGGAATTGAAGCACAAAAAACAAGAAAAACATGCTCATGTATTGGCTCGCAAGCAAGGCACAAAGCACAACTCTCAAAAGCATTGAAAGAGTGAAGTATGTGAGAGTGTGACAGAGGTATATGCACTGAAATTACATGCTAAATGATGCCATATCATGCAATCATCTCAAGCAAATCATGTTAGAGGCCTTAAAACACAAAGCTAGTAAAGGCCATTTACACTACAATCATACAAAACAAAGTTCACATGACCAAGACCACTCAAAATAGAGTTAAAGCATGCTAAATCAGCAGGAAAAACATGCTAAGATCATATCACAAATAGTTAGAAAAACATGCTCACATGTTAGGCCATCTACACATGCAAACAAGACACAAGGAGGGGAGGCCACCCCCTCCTATTTTGGACCTCAAAACACACTTTTTATCACTGAAAAACCTCTGAGTTTTAGTGGTTTAAAGGCCAAAAAAAGTTGCCTTAAAAGGCTTTGAAAGATGGCACAAAACTTAGCACATAAGCTACGAAAGAGAGTGGACCACCCCTAACTCCAAAAAGGCCTTAAACCACCATTTTTAAACCATAAAAATAGAGTTTTTATAGTTGAAAACTAGGCCAAAAATAGCATGCAAAGGTGGCCAAGTAATGGATTAAAACAAAGCTTAAAGAGGGTAAGCTTATACCTTTGAAGCACAACAGCAAAACAGGCACTTTTCTAAGCCAAAACCAGCTTTATAAGCTCCAAACAAGCCTTAAGGAACCTCAGCCCCAAGATAAGGATATTTGATCAAGGGTCTCTTTGCAAATATATAGAGGAAACTCACTTTCAAGCACAAAATATATATATATATATAGAGAGAGAGAGAGTTCTAGAGAGAGAGGCAGAATTTTTGCTCACAAAATTACTGAACCTCTCAAAATGGGGGAGAGACCCCCCCAATTGTATAGAAAATCAAGCCAAAAGCTTGGCTTCATCCCTTCATACACGTGTATGGAGGATACACTCAGTGATCAACAGCTGGCACAGCTGGTACATAAAATATCTGAAAAAGGAGAAAAATGGCCGTCGGCCACCACTGATGGCCGACAAGCACAAGCCATGGCCGATGGACACTGGGGATGGCCGACAAGCCACCCTCTCCTCCAGATTCAAAGCAACAAGCTCTTGGTCCACAACCAAGTACAAAACAGACAAGTTGAGAGGCTCCAAGGTAATGCGCTCAGCCGAGACCTTCAGAGACTCAGAACGAATACGAGCATGCATAATCATCAGATGTTCAAACGATGACATCCAAGTCTTGAGGACAGTCAAAAATGGGGTGTCTACAGGTAGTCTTGCTGAGGTACCCTTTTTGACTATTTGGCCTAGTTACATATTGAAAGCCGTAGAGACTGTTCCAAACTAGGACATGATGCTCACCTAAATGCAAGATTGTGTGAAACCATTTTGCTTGAATAGTGAACCCTAGTTCCTAACGAAACTAGGATAGGGTAACCCTACCCCCTCATAGGGGTGTTTTGGTTCTCACTTAACTGTTATGTGCTTTTAGAGTGAAACTCTACAGGAATGTGCGTATCAGTTGCAAGTTGGGTATCAGTTTTGGGGGCAGAATTCAGTGTTGAGTACAGTCCTATCAGCTTTGATTACATCTATGTATGGTTAACATCTGAGCTGAGGTGCTGTGCCGTTTCTGATTTTTGCTTTCCTTTTGCTTTATTTCTTTTTGCTAAGTAGTTTATCACAATTGCTTCGGACAATTCGGATATCCCCCGAGCACTCTAGACGCGTCTTAGGAGACTCTACAGATCCGAGGATCTTGTTAGAGGACAACCTGTGTTTGTTTCACTCCCACCGATTACCAGACGGAGAAGAGTTAGGCATAATTCACTAATCCAGCAGACACCCTTTACATCACCTGCATCTAGTCAGCCTCAATCTCCCATAGCTAGGCTAGCAAGAGATCACTTGCCTATTCAAATGACTCAACACCCTGCAGCCAGCATGGAGGACTTGATTCTCCATCTCCAACAAACAATGGAAACCATGCAGCAAGATGCTACCCCCTAAGTTAAAGTTACAGCCCACCGAGCGGAAGTGATAAACAAGCTGCAGCAACAACAACCATAGCCGACAGCGGTTTTTGCTTCCCATGCACCTCCTGCGACTATCCTAGAACCCAGAATCATTGTCAATGTCCAAGAGAATCTAGGCAATCTAGTAGACCCCTTCCCACTGCAAGCCTCTAAGGCATCAGTGTACCAAACAGAGCCTCCGTTTGAGTTTGAAGTTGACCCGACTGTTCTTAAGGTCAACAAGCTGGAGAAGCTTTTCAAGTGGGCACAGGGTGTGAACTCAATCTCTGACATCAAAGATAAATACACCGAATCCGCAGTAACTTTGCCAGATCAGTTCAAAATGCCACACAAAGATCAGTTTGATGGCTCTGAAGACCCTATGGTTCACCTTCGGCTATTTTCAGACATTTTGCAGCCAATGGGCCTCACTAGACTTCAAAAGCTATCACTTTCTGGTAGGACCTTGTCGGGTATAGTAGCTATCTGGTATACAAGCTAGAGGACTCTATGAAGCAGAACGGAGAGGATATGGCCGAGGCCTTCATCACACAATACCCATATAACACGCAGATCGATGTCACAACATGTGATTTTGAGGCAACCCGTCAAGAGCCAAAGGAAGGCTTCTCAGACTTTGTAATGAGGTAGAGGGCCAAGGCTTTGATGATGACTACTAGGCCATTCGAGAAGGATCAAATCAGGATGGTGGTCCGCAATCTGTAGGGGAAATTATTGTAAAAGATGATTATCTTACCGTTGTTCACATTCACTGAGCTTCATGAGATAGGGGTTCAGATTGAAGATGCAATGAAACAAGGGTTGATAACCGATGAGAAGGAGTAGGCCGAGAGGCCTTTTGCGCGTAGTTCCAATGCAACCACTAGTGGAAGCACAACTGCGCGGCCAACTAATGTGAATGTCGTCACCACTACAGCCAAGGCTGCCAACCCTTTCGCCAGTACAACTCCACAAACTTCAAACAACCAGGCCCGATCCTAGAGGACCTTTACCCCACTCTATATGCCTTTATCACAAGCCCTGAGGATGCTAATCATAAAGGGGCACCTCAAGCCGTTAGAGTTCGCCCACTACCGGATCCTCTCCCACTGAAACACAAGCCAGCTAAATACTGTGCTTTTCACCAGCATTACGGTCACGACACCGACCAATGCTTCAGGCTACGTCATGAGATTAAATATCTCATTGACAACAAGGTGATAGCACCACCCCAAAAGCCAAATGTAACCATCAACCCTCTCCTGACCCATAACCAAATTCCCCCACCTCGGAACCTAAATCTAATACATACACTGGCCATTCCCTATGACCCCAGCGTATATATCACCCCTTCCCACCTACCCAAACCGGTCGTGTTCATTCCTAAAAGCACAGATTTGTACATGATGGACACATCCACATTTCAGCCTAAACCCTTGGTGGTGACAATGGTAGAAGGAGGGAGGTTGGCCTTAGAGGAGAGTATGAGTCTGCTACACGAGTGCTCTGAGGATTTGACTAAGGAGAAGTATGATCCGTGCCAATACATTTTGCCAGTTGATCAAGCTAGGCCTGAAGTGGTATTGCCAACAGCAGTGGAGGTCAATGTGCTTAGAGAGGATAGCCCAAGTCAGGGACTGGATGATCTAGCGGAGCTAGAGAAGGACTTAGACAATCTGCAGTTCTATGACGAACAAGATCAGGGGGACATGCAGATTGACTGGTTTAATCTGAATAGGTCGACAGACAACTCCAGGTGGCTTAGTAACGAGCTTGACAAGGAGGAAGGAACTGAACCAAAACTTGAAGAAAAGGAAGCAAGAATAGCTGCATGGCCGAAATGGCCGAGAAAAGGGAAAATTTCCAGAGAGCACCGGTATTAAGAATTTAGCTCAAGAACTGGGTGCCGTGAGTACCACGGATATAGAACAAGAAACCGCGTTGAAGCAGTTTCAGCAAAAAAGGGATCAAGACAAACAGAAAGCTCGAATAGCTCAGCTCCTTGCGGGGGACATTGTGATGAGGGAATGATTAGAATGGAGCCAAACAACTGTTTGTTGGTTGTCGGAGGTGCATGGTGGGAGGACGGCGATCTACTTTTGGCTCACACCGATGAAGATTAGGGTGAAGACTTGCCAAACAATACCTGGTACACTGAGCAAATTAACCACATGATAAGAAGTGGACGATACTTCAAGCCGCCGCACTTGGACCAAGCTGAAGCCTACGGGAAAAATAAAGAGGTTGAAAAGTAGAAGGAAAAACAGTTAGAAGAAGGGGCGGTGCTGAAATAGCTAAAGAAAATTCAAGGCGATATTTCAATTTGGAGTCTACTTATAGCTTCTCGAGTGCATCGACAGATTGTACTATCAGCAATAGACAGGGCCAAATTCTCCATTGATACGACTCCTGAACAGCTTGTGGAACTGGTCTTTCCAGGAGGCGCTGCGCCAACTTTAACTTTCTCGGACAAGGAGCTACTGCCGGAAGGCTTAGCACACAACAAACCTCTGTACATATCAGTTGAGTGAAGAGAAAAGTGGGTGCCAGTGGTGTTGGCTATCAATGTATGTCTGTCGCGCACAGCTTATGCCATCAGCCTGAAACTGGCAGATTTCGTGCCTACAGCGCAGGTGATTCAGGTGTACGACAATACGAGTAGAGAGGTTATGGGCACGGTACAGATCAGAGTTCAAGTGGGCCCAGCTCAACAGGATATTGAGTTCCATGTCCTGGATGTGCCGGCCACTTTCAATCTACTGTTAGGAAGACCATGGTTGCACCAGGTGAAAGCTGTCTCTTCTACTCTCCACCAAATGTTGAAATACCCTCATAGGAAGGGGGTGGATATTGTGTTCGGGAATTCCTCCATACATTTTCTGCCAGAGGTAACTACACCTGTGCTGGAAATTGTTCATGGTGAGGAGGATGTATTCCTTTCAAGTTTTACGTTGGTCGAGGCCCGGGCAGTGCAGAACATCTTGGCAGTTGATGAGAGCTTATATGTCAACACCTAATCAATCTATTTCATGAACAAACTCCAACACATTCCAGGAATAGGACAGGAAAGAAGTGGCTGGAAAGGCGTCACAGCATTGGCCGATGTGCTGCATAATCCACATGTCTTTGGTCTTGGCTCTACACCCACCAAAGAGGATTGGGTCAGGAAAAGGAAAGAGATGGTAGGCAGAGCCAGAGCTAAGCAGACCGGGAAGCATTATGAGCTTGTTCACAAGCCAATTCGGGGAACACAGAACGACCATTTTGTTTGAGAGGGTGAAGACTTCCCATTTTGCGACTTTCCCGAGCCCTAGTTGAATTCTAAGAAGCAGCGTGTTCTTGGCTTTGAAATTTTCTTTGACTTGCAGCTGCAAGACAATGATATAGAGGAAAATGCTGAACTAACTGCTAAAGCCGGATAGAGCATGGACAGCAAGTCAGACAGCAACAACCTAGGAGTAGGAGCAGCACTAACATGTCTCCTTTCAGATCTTCCGGTCAACTTAGAGAGCTTGGGGGATAGCCTAACCATCTCCATGATCGGGGACCAACCGGGTGTGAACCCTTCTAGCAGCATTTTGAATGCATTTGACGCACTGTCTCTCGTTTGGCAGCTGGAGGAGGGCTACCTGTTTAGTAGTTTTGATGGGTAGTGAGCCAGAATCTGATTCCACAGAGTCTGTGGAGTCGGAATTAGATTCCCGCTTTTCTGAGTCCGAGTCCGGTATTCCTGGGGGTGATAACCTAGATGCCCCAGGTCGTCCTTTTCTTTTGCTTTTGAGTCGGTTGTAACCGAAGAGCTAGATGAGTTGGACCTTATGGATGACAATGCCACTGCAGCTTCTGAGTATTTCTCTATGCTGCTCGTTTATTGCATTGATCAAGATTTTCAAAATTTTAATAAAAACGATGAGGAAGGAATTCCTCTGGTTTTAAAAAATTTGATTAATCGAGAGGAGGAGAGTTTACAAAACCCCTTGCTGATGAAATCATTGCTTTTAATGTGGGCACTAAGAATGATCCGCGTCTGGTCCAGATCGGGTCCATGTTGTCTTCGGAGGAGCACGAGCGCTTAGTCGCTTTATTAAAATATTTCAAAGATGTTTTCACGTGGTCCTACGAAGACATGCCTGGAATCGATCCTAAGATTCTACAGCATCGGATCTCTATCGACCCCAAGGCCCGACCCGTCAAACATAAGTTACAGAGAATATGCCCGGATTGGGCTTTGACGATTAAGGAAGAAGTTACCAAATAGATTAAGGCAGGGTTCTTGCTAGTATCTGAGTAACCAACTTGGTTGGCCAACATCGTCCAGTGCCGAAGAAAGATGACAGAATTTGGGTGTGTGTGGACTTTAGAGATTTGAAAAGAGCCAGTCTGAAGGACGACTTTCCCCTGCCGTACCGATGAATTAGTGGATTTCACTGTGGGCCATGCATTGCTCTCCTTCATCGATGGATTTTCCAGGTATAACCAGATTCTAATGGCGCCCGAGGACAGAGAGAAAACTGCATTCACTAAGCTGTAGGGAACCTACTGCTATCGGGTGATACCGTTTGGGCTGAAGAATGCCGGACTACCTATGAAAGGACTGCAACCATGATTCTACATGATATGATGCATAAAGAGGTCAAGGTGTATATGGACGACATAATTGTCAAGTCCAAAGAAAGAGAAGGCCACTACACCGCCTTGAAGAAATTCTTTCACCGGATCAGAGAATACAGACTGAGGTTGAATCCACAGAAGTGTACTTTCGGCGTAACAGCAGGGAAAATGTTGGGTTTCTTGATCACACAGAGGGGCATCGAGGTAGATCCTTCCAAAATCAAGGCCATCTTAGAAATGCCACCACCAAGGACTGAAAAGGAGGTGCGAGGCTTTCTGGGTAAAGTGCAATTCATAAGACGGTTTATTTCTAAATTAACCTTGACTTGTGAACCACTATTTGGTCTCCTGAAGAAAGGAACGAAATTCTGATGGGATGATCGATGTAAATTTGCTTTTGAGCAGATCAAGTAGTACCTTCAGAATCCACCTGTGTTGTCATCGCCAGAGCCGGGGAAGCCTTTGATTTTGTATCTGTCAATAACGGACACAACGATGGGATGTATGCTTGCTCAGGAATCCGAGGATAGGGTGGAGAAAGCCATTTATTATTTGAGCAAGAAAATGCTGGAATACGAGACCCGTTACACCCCGCTGGAGAAAGCTTGCTTAGCCTTGGTATGGGCTACTAGGAAGTTGAGGCACTACTTGTTAGCCCACTCTGTAATTCTAGTTTCAAGATTAGATCTCATCAAATATCTCTTTGAGAAACCAGCACTTATAGGTAGGCTAGCTCGTTGGTTGCTTCTTCTCTCTGAATTTGATCTGAAGTATGTCACTTGCAAGTCGGTCAAGGGGAGAGCAGTAGCGGAGTTCCTGGCAGATCATCCAGTGGAAGGGGATGAAGTGATAGAATATCTATTCCCATATGAAGCCATTCTACAAGTTGAGGAAGAGATTTGGACAATGTACTTTGACGGAGCGTCTAATTAGTATGGTTATGGGATAGGTGTGTTGCTGATAGCACTCGACAATTCCCATATACCTTTAGCCTTCAAACTTTGATTCAAGGTATCCAATAACGAAGCAGAATACGAGGCGTGTATCGATGGCTTGAAAGCCGCCCTAGAACTAGGAGCAAAAAGGTTAGATGTTATCGGGCACTCGAACCTAGTTGTTTCTCAAGCCAATGGAGACTAGAAGGTCAAAGAAGAAAAGATGAAGATTTATCACCAGACCCTGGACATTCTGATTCGATTTTGAAAAGCTGACTTTCAAGCATCTACTGAGAGAGAACAATAGGTTCGCTGATGCTTTATTAACTCTATCTTCCATGATAGACATTCTGCTTGGAGTCTAGATGCGTCTGATCATCATTGAGCAAAGATACATGCCGGCCTATGAGACTATCGCCGCAATAGATGAAGCGCAAGTTCAAAACCGTTGGTACTATGATATCTGGAACTTCTTGGAAAAATGGGGTTTATCCGCCAGGGGCAAATTTCAAAGATAAGAGAGCAATACGGTGGATGGCCGTTTAATTTATCATCTGTGGAGGTAAATTGTACATGAGAGGTCATCTGGGAATGCACAAGTTGTGTGTCGAAGTAGAGGAATCAAGACGGCTGATAGAGGCCATCCATGGAGGAGAGTGCGAAGCGCACATGAACGGAGTAATGTTAGGCCGGAAGGTTCTTAGGTAGGGTTACTACTGCTCTACCATAGAGGAGGATTGTATCGGTTTTGTTCGACGATGCCACAAATGCCAAATTCATGCCAATCGCATGAATATCCCGCTGTTAGAACTATACAACATGACTTCACCATGGCCTTTCTCAATCTAGGAAATGACGTCTTTAGCGCGGTCACGCCAAAAGGGTCGAATGGGCATGAATACATTCTAGTGGCAATTGATTACTTCACAAAGTGGGTAGAAACTCAGTCCTATGCAGTGTTGAAAGCAGCACATGTGGCTAAGTTCATCCGAAACAACATCATTTGCCGTTATGGAGTCCCGAACGAGATCATTTAAGATAATGGCTCTCATTTCAAGAAAGAAGTGATAGACTTGTTGGAGAAATACAATGTGGCTTTCCATAAGTCATCTACATACCAGCCGCAAACCAACGAAGCTGTTGAGGCCGCCAACAAGAAGATTAAGCATATTCTATAGAAGTTGGTTGAGACCTACAGGGACTGGCCAAATAAATTGCCATTTGCACTCTAGGGCTACAGAACTTCAATTTGGACGTCTACAGGGGAAACTCCTTATTCTCTTGTCAATAGGATGGAAGTTGTTCTACCAATCGAAATAGAAGTCCCTTCGCTGCGAGTTATGGCTGAGTATCAAATAGCAAAGGCGGACTGGCAATAGAGCAGCTTCGAAGAATTGATGCTGTTTGATGAGAGAAAGCTGAAAGCATTGTACCATGTTTAGAGTTATCAACGCGGATTGCTAGGGCTTTTAACAAGAAGGTTAAGTCCCGGAATCTCAAAGAGGGGGATTTGGTGCTGAAAGACAACCGAGCTCCCATCCATAACCCTATGGGCAAGTTCAGACCCAATTGGATTGGTCCTTACATCATCAAAACTATCTGGTCAGGTGGAGCTGTTATTCTCATGGACCTGGATGGCCTAGAATTTTCCCAACCGATTAACATGGACAAGTTGATGAAATACTATCACTGAGAAGCTCGTTAGGTCGAAAGCCCGAAAGGGCGACCTAGGCAAAAGTTAGAGCACAGAAAATTAGAAATAAGGAAAAACTGAGCTCGCAAGGTTGAAAACCCTAAAGGGCGGCCTTGGCAAAAGTTAGAGCGCAAAAGGAGAGTGTTAATACTTGAGTGAACCCGAACTGAACTACGTAAGGCCTGATTCCCATCTTTGGGATACGTAGGCAACTTTATCTTGAAGTCCGGCCGTAAACACCTCCAACTCAATTGTCCTATCCGTGTGTTTGATCAGGTCATCTTTGTCTATTCTTTACCTAAAAGTTTGGTTGTGATCTCTACTCTGAGAGAAGAGTTGGTTACAACGCCGAGCAGAGCTATTCAATCAAGGGGCAATTTGTGATCTTTGGATTCAGGGTTGTACCTCTCGAGGATTGATTCCGTATGTGTCAAGTGGTGACCCTTTTCGAAAATGGTTTTGAAAAGTTTTGATAAAAGTTAATTTTGCTCAAATTTTATCTTTTACAACTTAGACCATTTTTGGACCAAAAGGAAAACTTTCAGTGCTCACAACTTTAATTTCATTGATTTTAATACAAAGTTCTCCAACTCTCAATACAAATCAAAGTTGCTTTTATTACGTTGAAAAAACTTGAAAAGAAAGATCAAAGCAATAAACTAGGGACGTAGATGAGTAAGGTGCTCTTGCGTTCCCCGCTCGTGCTTATGGAAGCTTCTGATGCCAAAGTAGGCCCGGTTTGTGCCTCATCCTCAAGCCAGGCATTCGCTAGAAAGGGCGCAACTGAAACTAGGGGCAGGGGCCAGAAGCTCTCTCATCCTCCAAGCATTGAGGTCCCTAACTAAAAGTGAACCTCGGATGGGGAATGAAATCGGATACTCTACCCCCTCCTCTGGGCGAGTCTGATCATGGCCAAACTGCCGTTTGAACCAGAAAGGGAAGTAGAATACATAATGTATAAGGCCGATTAGCTATATGCCAGGTTACTGAGTCATGCTGTAGCTCATTTCGATCAGGTTAAGCCAGGGGCAACACCAAGCAATGTCAGCAGCAGACCTGTTGCACATCCAGTGGCACCACCACGCCTCATTTGGGAAATCCGCTAGTCGATGGCGGAAGAAGTACGCTCGAGTTGAGTGTACAGGGCAAGAATCCATTACTTTCAGCTTGTCCATAACCAAACCTGGGAAGGATGAAAGAAAAGAGAGATGTATGTTGAGAGAAAAGTGAGAAAAGGGCTTTGAGAGAAAAATAGAGCATGAGTGCCGAGCGATGTGAGAAATACATATGAGAGAGGGTGGGAAACATTAACTGAAGTAGTAGTGGACTCCTTGCAAATTTGCTAGTCTCTCGCCGATGGAAGGTGTCTAAGCCTATCAAAGTCTCGACCAGCACCAAGCCAATGTAACTCTTGCCTTCTTTCAAACCTTGGGCCACTTCAATCAGTCGAATGCTAGACCCGCCGAAACTAGGGGCAAGAAGGAAATGAGCCAACATACTTAAGCAAAGGGCGTGTTGTCGAAAACCCCACTAAAGAAGGTTACCTCAGTCACCGACATCAGAAAATTGGTGAATCAGGTTGGGAATATCCAGCTCTCCGTTGTGAACCAACGATGAAGCCTCATGCAGAGTGAGCCCCCACTTCCATCCCAAAGCCTGGATGTGGCCGAAACGGGACTGAGGTATGATTTCCTCATCGCGTCGAGATTCCATTAGCACCTGAAATTCTTCGATTGTCGGGCATATCTCTTGTCTCCCGAAGCTAAAGACATGTGTAATCGATTTCCAACATCTAGCCGCGACATGAAGGAATGGAAAACAAAGCGGAGAACGGCTCAGCGGGAAAAGCGCATTTATGTCAAAACCCTGAAAATTCACCTTTTCCGAGCTGTCTAAAGTCGCAATCCAATCCGAGAGTTTTTCGACGAAAAATGGTTCCATTTGTGAGGAATTTGTAGCTGAAATGAAGAAATCATGAAGTTTAACCTTTTGTAGAAGATAAAGCAATGGAAGCCAAGTGTCAACAATCTGGAGGTCCTTCATATTGATGGCCAGTAGGTGGCAGGCAAGTAGCCGGCAAGCCGCATTGGTGGCCAGCAAGAGACATTGGTGGCCGGCAAGCCACCTCTCATGGTTGGCATGTGGCCGACAACCCCTATTTGTGGTCGGCAGTCTCTCACTCTGACCTGCTGTCCACCTGTGTGTTGGGAATTGCTGGAACCATATGTTTTGTTTTGATCTTCGAGTGGTTTAAGGTCTTGTTTTGAGTCTTTTTGGCTTTAGCAAGTTTGTTATTTGTATTTAAGTTGTTGTTGCGTTGTTTTTGCTTTATCAAGTTATATGTTATTTTGTTTATCGAGTTGTATATTGCTTTTTGTATTTCAGTTGTTGGTCGATTCATTACCCCGATTAAGATTTTGTTTCAATCAAGAGTGCCCTTGGCCAATTCGATTCCATGTCCATTTCATGCTATATGGTGCTCATGATGCAAAATACAACACTTTTCACAAAAAACTGATGTTATTCCGATCATGGTTTTTTTTTTTTTTTTTACAAAAGAGGAGTACAAGTTTTAATAAAAATAAAACATGTCTAAAGCTATACAATGTGCTAATGCTACCAACAAAATGAAACTAAGCAAAAAATACAATAAATCAATGCCAATAGCCTCAGGCTCTAGAGGTCCTCTTCGTCCTCTTCCTCAGAGGAGAGGACTCTGGGGCACTGTCTCTATCGGCTCCGTTGTCTGAACCAGAACCCGAGCCGGTGCGATCTTCACTCTCTGCTCCAAAGCCCTCTTCAGCGTCATCACCTCCACTCTCGGAACCTGAGCTAGCATCATCTCCACTCTCAGATGACTCTGAATGCTGACTCACTGCCTCCTCAGAGTCACTCATCTCAGCATCATAATCACTCAGAATGGGCTCTGAAGGACCACTCTCGTCTCCGGTGCCCCTAGCTCTACCTCGGTCGTGTGCTAAAGCCTGTCTTTCTCTCCTTCTTGCTGCTGGAGGAGGTACTGCCACTGGTGCTGCAGTTGCCGTTGGTGCCGTTGGTATGGGTGGGATTTGAAAAGACAGTTGTCACATATCAGCTATTGTATGTGTATCAGATGCAAGCATAGTATGTAGAAATTAGATACAGTGTATGAATATAGTGTGCTAGTGCAGTGTGTCAGATGCGGTGTATCAGTGCAGTTTGGGAAGTTTTCGGTTGAAATGTCAGTGTCAATGTCAGTGTCAGTGTCAGTGTGTCAATGGAAATTTGATGCCTGGAGTGCAAATTAAAGAACTTACCCGGATACCGTGCAGACCAAACAATGTATCCCTCCTCTGTACCATCCCCATCACCGAGGCTATCAGCTCGAGAGCACCTCTTGTGTACTTGATGGATGCCAACAAATGTATTTGAATGATCAGTGTCTGCGGTAAACATGCCTGAAATAAAATGTGGGGTGCGAAACGTAAAGTGTAATTCATACCTGAGTCAAACCTCGAACCCTGACAAGCTCGTGCCCAGCCGCTGCAGGCTCAATCGGAACCCGGTAAGCATCCCTGGTATGCGACCAGCATGTCAGCGTGGTAGGAAGCTCTGGCCAGCTGGTCCTCTACCTCACCCGAGAAGCCCCTCTACTATGGGCCCTGGTTGCCTGGGTCACTCTAGGCATCTCTCTAGCAGCAGGAGCTCTTGTCTCCTCACCTCCACGAGCACCAGTCAGGGATGGCATCAGATGTGTCTGGATGAAGGTCGCATAGTCACCCATTGCTCGGAAGTAGTCGGCATCTAAACCCACCATAAACTGAATGACCTCCTTAGTAGATAGGCCATCTGCTGATCGCATGGACTCTAGCGGAGCCATCGGAATGATCGGGTCAGGCAGGCCCACAATCTGGCGCACGAAGTGCTCGCCTAGGAACCAGGCCCAGAAGACTGGGCCCTCGAGTAGAATACAGAAGCGGGAATCAGGAAGTGGCCCAAGTCCCAGCATACTGGTCCCGAATCCCCGCTGGCATCATGGCCTATGGCTACCATATGATCTGCAAATAGAAGTTCTACAGATTATTAGTTGCTGTCAGTTCTTAAATGTGAATTAGAACAGCTGTAAAGCAAAAATGACTGTGTTTCGAGTTACCTCATGAGCAGCTACGGTGTCAAAGTAATAGCGGAAAAACGTGAAGGTCTCATGGGTCCTACACTGGAGCCGACCGTCATATCTCCACAAGTAGGGGATTGCCAATGGAAGCTCCTCCACAGGCTCTGGTGTCAGAGTCGAAAAATATGCATACACCCATAGCTGCAAAGAAAATACAGTGGTATGTGATCAATACAAATGCAGAAAGTGCAAAGTAGAAAGCACAGTGTATGAACAGATGCAAAAATTACAACGCAGAAAGCACAGTGTATGAATAGATGCAGAAAGTGCAAAGCATAAATGCACTGTGCAGAAAGTGCAAAGCAGAAAGCATAATGTATGAACAGATGCAGAAAGTGCAAAGCAGAAAGCATAGATGTAAAGCAGATGTAAAGCAAAAAGTGTAAAGAAGAAAATGTAAAGTGCTAAAAGGGAACTGAGATGTGTGCCCCCTAGGCTCGCCAGTAGCCTCTGATCAAGTCCCCTCTCAGACGGGATGTGGACTCGACTTTCTTCGCGCCCCCTTTCGGAGAGCTTGAATTGGTCCTACAGTTCGGACTCCTATCACGGTTCTGAATCTAATCTCACAAAGTGCAATGTGAGACTGATAAACACCAAAGAGTCCCATCCAGCAAATCATTTTGGAAAATCAATTTTGAATCAAATAATGCCAAAACTGGACCGTTTCGCCAGATTACAGAGTCGCCACCTAAATATTTTATTTTTGGAAAATTTAGGAAACCCTGACTCGTGCCAAAGGCCACGTATCCGTCATCACCAAAGTTGCCTCGGCTCGGGAACTTGGGTACGAGAGGGGAAGGTCCTGAAATGAGCACCCCCGCTCGCCCGATCAAAGGATCGGGCTCTACTAAGCATGATATGTTGTTTTATAAACCTCATGTGTTCTTATTCCGATTATTAGCTAGCTTTACAATGTGACACACACATATAAGTATAGACTAAAATTGCAAGAATTGGACCATTTCAACTCATGTTTGTTTTCGAAAATGGTTTGAATTTGCCCCCCTCAAGTGGGTTAAAACGCGGATTTGCCACCAAACATGATGGGCTTAAAACTTGATTTGCCACTTCGCAAAGTGGGCTTAAAACTCACATTTGTTGAATTGTCCCAATTTAAACAACAAAGCCTTTATCCATAGGCATTCATGCAGTTTAGCATTTAAGCACATAGCCTCATGGCAAGCATGCGAAACATGGCAATATGGCAATCACACTCATGCAAGTATGCTAAAGCATAAAGACTCACCGAGTACTCCAAGCCAAAACAAAAGCTAGTTAGAAATATGCATGATCCTAACTATGTTAACAATGCCTAATACAACAAATGCAATAATGAAATTAAATAGGCTCGGCTATCTAATCATGGTATATGATACAATTTGATAACATGCTTTTAAACACGTATTCAAAGAAGTATTGAAATACAATGCAGTTTGAATGATACGCCGAGCCTCGGTGCATGCAAGACAAATGAATGATGCAAACATGCAAGCATAAGGTATGCTAATCGAAAATGTCCCTAAACTAACCATCGAAAGCGGGCAAATAAAAAGGAGAAAGACGTGGGGTTGGAAGACATGACACACGCACGCACACTTATTACAACATTACGCCCTCTCAAAAGAGGGCCCGAATGAATAAGCTAAGCTACACTAAGTAAGCTAATTATTACAAAACAACTAATTAACTATTCTAACTAATTAATTATTACAAAACAATTGAATAACTAGCTATGCTAAGCTAATTAAAATATTACAAAACAGATTAAACTAATTAATTACAACACTTGTATTAATCAGCTACAACTGGCTAATAAAGCAATTAAGTGGCCTCGCGGGCGAGGGAGACATGCATGCTCGTTTAGCTTCCTCCCGAAAATCCATCGCCTTGCTGTCAGCTGCCTCTGTTTACACTCATTTGATCTCTGAACATTGAACCAACTTCCAGATTGCTTCAGCTCCAACACAGGAACACTTTTGCACAAAAATGGACTGGTGGTTGGCCGGCCACAAAAAGTGGCTGCCGACCACCCTAACTAGCCGGTCGGCTAGTTTAAGTGGCCGGTCGGCCACCCTTCTTTCTAGACTCCCACTTTTGCTGCAACAGAGAGCAACAGAGGCAAAGCAATGTATTTTTCAAGGAATGTGTGTACTGCCACCCTCCTTATCATTTCTCAAGCTGAAAGGAGTATGGCACTTGGCTCTCAAGTGACCAATCAAGCATTTTCAATGGATGATGGCCAAAGAGTCAAGCTTGTATAGGCTTAATGAATGCACAAATAAGACTCGAATGACTACCACCCGATCATGCATGATCAAGGGTGATGGCGACCAAGAAACGTGACACATTTCATCACTTTGAGTATGAAACGTCCCACATTTATTGTGTTTGGATTAACGTCCGATCCAAACACATGCAATGCAACACAACATGCTTAACTTGCTCAAGTTTTACTTGTCATGTTTTATTTACTCATTTTACATTACCAAATCATTCTTTAACTAGTTAAGTTCAAGGTGATTGTCCTCTAATGAGGGAGGGGTCAACCAAAAGATGATTTAAGACATGAGAGAGATCGTGCCTTTAGTTAGTAGAAACTCTCAAAAGATGATTAAAACCATTGAGCACAAGCTTTATCTCAAGCTTAAATACAACCTTAAGGTTAACCAACCCTCAAAACAAATGGAAAAGTCAAGAAATGAGGGAGGTGGCAGATATTTCAGTGCTAAAATGTCATGCAAAAAGACACTAAATCATGCAAGCAACATATGCAAATAATATCCAAGGCCTTACATCACCAAACTAGTGAAGCCCATTACTCTATAGCCATGCAATACGAAGCTCAAAAGATGCAAACACTTCAAAACAGTCCTGAGACTGCCTAAAAAAAGTCCAAAAACATGCTTGAAGCAAGTCAAAAATAGCTAGAATGAAAGGCTAACGCATAGCACAAACTAGGCTCTCAAGCACAATTGCACTACAAGCATACAAAACAAGTCTCATATGATCAAACCAACTCAAAATAGAGTTAAAACATGCCAAAACAGTGGCTAAAACTTGCTGAGATTGAGGCATGAAAAGCTAGAAAAACATGCTCGCATGTTAGGCTACAAACAAGACTCAAGACACAACTCTCAAAAACAATGAAAGAGTGAAATAAGTGAAAGTGTGACAAAGCCATATACACTGAAATCACATGTTAAATGATACTACAACATGCAATCATCTCAAGCAAAACATGTTAGAGGCCTTAAAACACTAACCTAGTGAAGGCATTTGCACTACAACTATGCAAGACAACACTCATATGATCAAAGCAGCCCAAAATAGAGCTAAACTAGGCCAAATCAGTAGCTAAAACATGCTGAGATCAAGTCACAAAAAGGTAGAAAACCATGCTCACATGTTAGGCTATCTACACTTGCAAACAAGACACAAGGAGAGGAGACCACCCCCTCCCATTTTGGACTTTAAAACATACTTTTTACCACTAAAATTCCCCTGGAATTCAGTAGTTACAAGGCCAAAAAAAAAAAAAAGTTGTTTTAAAAGGATTGAAAAATGGCACAACACTTTAGCAAACAAGCTACAAAAATGGTGGACCGTCCCTAACTCCAAAACAAACCTCAAACCACCATTTTAAACCATAAATACAAAGATTTTAGAGGTTAACACCAACCTCAAAACAGCATGCAAAGGTGGCCAAACAAGTAACTAAAACAAAGCTTAAATGAGGTAAGCCTTATACCTTTGAAGCACAGCAATAAACAGCCACAATTCTGAGCTAAAACCAGCCTTAAGAGCTCAAACCAAGCCTCAAAGAACCTTAGCTCCAAGGTGAAGATGTTTGGTCAAGGGTCTTAGTGCAAATGTGTAGAGAATTCTCACTTTCAAGCACAAAATAGGGAGAGAGAGAGAGAGAGAGAGAGGGGATTCTAGAGAGAGAGAGAGAGGAAATTTGCTCACAAAAATCTCCAATCCCTCAAATGGGGGAGAGACCCCCCATTATATAGAAAATCAAGCCAAAGGCTTGCATTCATCCCTCCATACACGTGTATGGAGATGGCATTCAGTGATCAACAGCTGGCACAGCTAGCAAAGAAATATCTAAAAAAGGAGAAAAATGGCCGTCGGCCACTTTAGGTGGCCGGCCGGCCACCTCCCCTAGCCGACTGACCACTTCAAGTGGCCGACAAGGGGGAAAAGTGGCCGACAATGGCCAAAAGTGGCCGACAAGGCCCTTCTCTCCTCCAGGCAAAAGGCACCAAGGTTTTGGCTCACAACCAAGCACAAAACAAACAAGATTAGAGGCTCCAAGGCAAGGCGCTCAGCTAAGACCTTCAGGGACTCAAAATGAACACAAGCGAGCACAATCATCGGGTGTTCAAACGATGACGTCCAAGTCTTGAGGACGGTCAAAAATGGGGTGTCTACACGGGAGGTCGAGCTTATGTAGCCATATAAGGTGGCGAGGCCAGCTCCGCCCCAGTCATAAAAATAAACCCGAGGAAGGGTCACTAGGGCACTCAGCAAATATAGGCCTACGGTGTTCCACCTGTTCGAAAACAATGTTGTACCGAAGATGAACATCAGAAAGCCCTTGGCATACTGCTCAGTCTTCTCTATCGTCTCAGGCTCGGTCCCTCTGAACCGCTCGGCAAACCAGGTGTATCTGGCCATACCTATCTGGTATATGGGTGGATACGCCCCCAGCAGCTTGAACCAAGTCGCCTTCCACTCCTCCATGTTTGTATCGAAAGGGATCGGATCGCATCCTACGTCTAAGCCAATGATCATGGCGAAGTCATAGGGAGTCATCGTCATCTCCCTTGTAGTAGAAAAGTGAAAGGAGTTGGCGGTGTCCCACCATCTCTCTACGAGCACTCATAGGAGAGGACGGCTCACGATGACCTGAGTCAGGCCAGAGCAGAATAGGCCAAATCCAGTCTTATCTATGATGTCGCGAACTCCAGCGAGGAGCTTGTCATACCAGTCTTGGGCGGTCGTAGCACCGTACCCTCTAAAGGCACGAGACTCGCCCTGTGGCAGAAAACAGATGCAACAGATAAAGAACAGATGGATTAGATAAAGCAGTGATGATAGTATAGTCGAATAAAAGGTAGTGCAAGAAATACAAGTAAAGAAAGGCAAAAATACAAGAAAACAGAGTTCATGCCTCAACGATAATGGCTGATAGGTGAGAAGTTGGCTCCCTCGGCAGGAGGTCCTCCAGTGCACCGCGAGTAAACTCAGTGAAGCGTCTGATGCCTCCGGCAGGCAAGATATATGTCTGGGGATGGTATCTCTGAGGATAGAAAGGTCGTACCCTTAGTGGTAGTGGCTCTGGCTCGACCTTAGGCTCGAATTCTACCTCATGGTCTGCCTCAAGATCAGCTGTTGGCTTTACTACCTCAGGAATAGGTAGAAATACTGGGGGAGTCTTTGGAGGAGCTCCTTTATATGGTACATCATCCGCCATCTGAATATGGGTGAGAAGTAGGTGAAAAAGTGAAGGAAAATGAAGAAAAATAGTAAACTTGGAAAAAGTCAACATTAGGAGAGAGAAAATGGAAGAAAAAGTCAAAGCCAGGAAAAGTGCACAGAACTCGAGAGAAACTCGAGGGGAATAAGCCTCAAGTGGTGAAACTCCAAGAAAAGCACCGAAATCAAATTTCAATTGGTTCAAAACGAAGGAAACAAAGAGGGTTTAGCAAATCAACTTTGCGTGGGGTGTTGGAAAATGCATAGAAAGCGCAAATCTAGAGAAAAGGAGCACCTAGAGAGATGGGGGTAATTTCGGCCGTAGAGAAGTGAGGAAATGAAGTGTTGAGTTGTATATTTAAAGACCCCAGCCAAAAGGTCAAATTTGCCCTTGAGCTGCAATCGTTGGCCGGCAGGTGGCCGACAAGTGGCCGGCAAGGCTCACCAATGGCCGGCACATAGCCGACAGCCTCTTTCTATGGCCAACCAGTGGTCGGTGGCCTCCTTTGGAGTTCTAATGCGGTTTTGTGTCCTTGGTTTCCAAGAAGTGTAGGGATGGTTCATTCTTGGGTTCAGGTTGTTTCGCCAATGGTCGGCACATAGTCGGCGGCCTCCTTCTATGGCCGGCCGGTGGTCGGTGGCCTCCTTTGGAGTTCTAATGCTGTTTTGTATCCTTGGTTTTCCAAGAAGTGTAGGAATGGTTCACTCTTGGGTTCAGGTTGTTTCAACGGAAACTCAAAACTGTGTTTTCAGTGCACGCTGTTTGTCACTTGTCAAATTGAATGAGGTGTATCCTTTAACCATATTGTAACTCTTCCGAGAGGTAAATCGAAAGTTGCTACTGAATTTGTTTTTTTCAAATTATGCTTTTGTACCTTGCGTAGAATATGCATTTCACTTTGTTGCATAAAACATGCATGTCACTTTGTTGCATAGAATATGCATTTCACATACGTTGTTGCATAAGATATGCATTTCACGAATATTGCATGCGCGTCTAGCTTTCGTTATGAATCACGCATAGAATATGCTTCCGTTCTTGTTTCACGCAGCATATGCTTTCAATTAACATTGTATCTCGGTTGTTTGTTGTGCATAAAACATGCATTCTTACTGTATCGCACTTGTCAAGTTTCTTTCTTACACAGGCAAACGATATTGTATGTATAGTTCATTCAGAGGAGTTCTAGTTGAAGTCTTTGTGCATCTATCGCATTTGTTCACTTGTGCATCTATCACACACATTCACTTTGTGCATCTATCGCCCTTGTTCGCTTCGTAAATCTATCGTACACCCCTCTATTATTCTACCTCGGGACGTACGAAGTATGCGCCCGAATGGTTGTTTCTCAGGACGTGTGAAACGTGGCCCTGGGCGGATTCTACCTTGAGACATACAAAGTACGCGCCCAAGTGGTTTTATCTCGGGACGTATGAAGTACATGCCCGAGTGGTTGAAATGTGGCCATGGGCGAGTTCTACCTTGGGATGTACAAAGTATGCGCTCCAGTTGTTTTACCTCGGGATGTACAAAGTACGCACCCAAGTAGTTATTTCTCAAGATGCGTGAAATGTGGCCCTGGGCAGGTTCTACCTCGGGACATACGAAGTACGCGCCTGAGTGGTTTTATCTCGAGACACACAAAGTACGCACTCGAGTGGTTGTTTCTTAGGACGCGTGAAACTTGGTCCTGGGTGAGTTCTACCTCGGGATGTACGAAGTATGTGCCCGAGTGGTTTTATCTCAGGACGTACGAAGTACGCGCTCAAGTGGTTATTTCTCAGGACGTGTGAAACCTCGGGATGTGTGAAGTACGCACCCTAGTGGTTATTTCTTAGGACGCGTGAAACACGGCCCTACGTGGGTTCTACCTCGGGATGTACGAAGTACGCGCCCGAGTGGTTTTACCTCGGGACATACGATGTACGCGCCCAAGTGGTTTTATCTTGGGACGTACGAAGTACGCGCCTGAGTGGTTGTTTCTCAAGACGCATGAAATGCGACCCTGGACGGGTTTTACCTCAGGACATGAGAAGTACGCGCCCGAGTGGTTGTTCGGGACACGTAAAACATGGGCTCGAGCAGTTTTTATTCTTGTTTCTCAGGATGTGTGAAATGCGAGCCCAAGCGGTTTCTCTTTTACCTTGAGACATGTGAAACACAACCTCGAATGGTTTTCTCAATTTCTCAAGATGCGTGAAACGCAACCCTGAGCTGTATTTTCTGCCCTCGTCTCTTGTTTTGGCATGATTAGAGTGTGTTTTAGTTCTTTTTGCGTAGAACTTATGTTGATTTTAGCTTGAAGTTGCTCTTTCATTTGTTGTTATCTTGCTTATTGTATTCATTCTTGCTTATTGTTTTGTATTGCTTATCGCATCATCTTGTATGATCATGAGTTTTCAAAATAGTCGACTTTGTGAAACATGTGAGTCCAGCTTTCAAAGTTGCATTGTGCATATCATTTGCATCTTCCCCTAGAACTACGCTAGTTTGATTCCTTGCAAAGGGACACGTAGGCAGCCTGTGGGCACAACCATTTATTTTTGACTTGATTGTTTGTCCAAGTCTTATGGCCTTGTCAAAATGGATCGTCTCTGGGCTTTGACATTCACTCACGTCATTTTATGACTCTGAGTTCTGTCAAAGAGGGGCAACTGTAGACACTCCATTTTTGATGGCCCTTACGATTTGGACTTCCTCGCATGCACACCTGATGATGAGTCTGTTTGCTCGCCAAGTGTTCGAAGTCCTCAGCGGAACACCACAACTTTTAGCCTTTCAAACCTTGAACCCTTTTTGTCTCATTTTTGGATCATGCCTTTGTCTTTCCATCCTGCAACCTGTGGTGGCCTACCGGTCATCCCTAAAGGCTGTCGGCCATCACTTTTGGGCTGCCGACCACTGATGTGGCTTACCAGCCACTGTTGTATTTTGCAGATATTTTATGCCAGATATGCCAGCTATTTGCACAGATGCATGCATCTATCTCCACGTGTAGAGCTAGATCTCCTTCAAGGAATTTCATGTTTTCTATATATAGAGACCCTTCTCTCTTGTAGCAAGGTTAGAAAATTTTGAACTCAAAAATTTTCCTCTTTCTCTACAATTCTCTCTCTCTCTAGCATTTTTCTACACTTTAGCCTCTAATTCCTAAGCCTTTGCCTATACACCCTTAACCAAATCTTCTCATCTTTGAACTGAGGTGTTCTTGAGCTTGGTTTGAGCTCTAAAGGGTGTACTTACTTGGTTTTCTTGCTTGGAATTGCTTCTTCTCTTCAACAGGTATAAGGCTCTACTTATTTGCTTGCTTACTTTGCTTTTATTCCTACTATTTTTCCATTGTTTTGGGCTGTCAAAACTCTGTGTTTTTTAGGCTGAAGCTTGGGTTTAAGGCCATTAAAGGTTAAGGGGTTGATAGCCCTTCTCTATACCTTGTTTTGGAGGCCTTTGCCCTTGTATTTCCCACCCTTTTACTATCCTTTTCCAAGTTTTTAAACACTGAATTTCAAAGTATTTTTAGTAGCCAAAATCATGTTTTGAAGTCCAAATTTCGAAGGGTTAGCCTCCCCTCCTTGTGTTTTGTTTGCTAGTCTAGTTAGCTCCATGTGTTAGCTTATTTTTCTAGCTTGTTGTAGTTTAATTCCAGCATGTTTTAACCTCTATTTTGGACAGTTTTAACTCTGTTTTGGGTTGGTTAAGTCATTTGAGCTTTGTTTTGCATGGTTGTAGTGTAAGTGTCCTCACAAGCTTGGTGTTTTAGACTTTTAGACACCACTTATTTGAGTTGATTGCATGTTTTAGTGCTTTCCTTACTTAATTTCAGCAAGCATAATCTCTACAACCTCCCTCATTTCTTCACTCTTTGTTTGCTTTGAGGGTTGTTTCAACCTTGGAATTGTTTAAGCTTGAGATTGAAGTCCATGCTTAATGGTTTAATCCTCTTTTGGTGGTTCATTATCAACGGCATGACACCTCTCTCTTGCCTTAAACTACCCCTTGTTTGACACTTTCTTCTCTTTTAGAAGACTCAATTCACCAATGGACTTAATTGGTTAAAGAATGGTTGGTAATCTAAAATTGAGTAATTAAAAGTTGAAATAAAAATTGTGCAAAGATAAGAATTTGATTGTGTTTTGGTGTGTTCAATTGGACGTTAATTGAACACATGGAACTTGGACCATTTCATACTTGCTAGTGATGAAATGATCCAAGTCTCCAAGGTCATCTTCTTCCCTTTGATATTTCATGAAAAAGAGGAGGCTTGTGTCTTGTTTTGCATTTATTGAGCTTGCACATCTTGAGTCACAAGCCATCATGCAATGAAATTGCTTGAGTTGGTGGTTTGTGGCTTAAGTTCACAACTCCTTGGATTTGTTCATGAAAATGAGGGGTGAATTGTGCAGACAATCCTTGAAAATACCCTGTATATGCTATGTTTGTCCTCTGTTACAGCAAGATGAACCTATGCATCAGGGGCCGACAGGCCACTTTTCATGACCGGTAGGTGGCCGGCAACCTTCATCTTTGGCCGGCTGGCCACTGATGTAAATCTTAGCAGAGTGTTGGTAAGGTGGAGCAAAATGGTTCTGGAAATGTTCAACTATGCAACCAGAGGCATTCGGGAGGAAAACGGTGGTCTTTTCGGGTGGAATTCGAGAATGTGTATGCATACCTCTCATTTCCCGAGGTCGAATAGTTAATTGTTTAGTTTAATTATTAGTCGCAATTGTGTTGTAATTATTTAATTAGTTAGTTAACTAATTAGTTCAGTTGTTGTTGTAATAATGAGTTAAGTAGTTTAGCTAGTTATTTGTTTCATTTTGGTTTGTAATAATTAGCTTAATTAGTTAGCTAGTTTATTCATTCAAACTCTCATTCGTGAGAGCGTAATGTAATAACGTATATGTCTTCCAACCCCACGTCTTTCTCCCTTTTATTTATCTGCTTTTGATGGTTAGATTGGGGGCATCACGTTTCAATTAGCATATCGCATGTTTGTATCCATTCATTTATATTGTATGCACCGAGGCTCGGTTCATCATTCTAACAACATTATCATTTCAATACCTCGTTCAATACATGTTTAACCGCATGCTATGAAATTGTTGCAAATAACATGTTAAGTGGCCGAGCCTATTTTAGTTGCATATTGCATATGTTGCATTAGACATTTGGCATAGTTAGAGATCATACATTTTTTCTAACTCTTTTGTTTTATCTTAGCTTGGAGTACTAGGTGAGTTTTTAGTGCTTTAGCATACTTGCATGAGTGTGAGTGATTGCCATGACTAGCATGCTTACCATGAGGCTAAGTACTTACTTGCTATAACTGTTTGAGTGCCTGTGAATGAAGACTTGTTGCTTGAATTGGAATAATTCAATGAATGTACGTTTTAAGCCCACTTTGTTAAGGTGGCAAATTCGCAAACTTTAAGCCTGCTCTGTCAAGTGGCAAAATCAAACCCTTTTCGAAAAACAAATATGAAATTGAATTGTTCTAATTCGGGCAAACTAATCTATACCTTGTATGCGCACATCACATAGTAAATGCTAGCCTAATAAACCAGAACAAGAGCATATAATGTTGATAAAAATCATATCATGATTAGTAGAGGCCAATCTTTGATCGAGCGAGCGGGGGTGCTCAATTCATGACCTTCCCCTCTCGTACCTAAGTTCCCGAGCTGAGACAATCTTGGTGATGATGGACACGTGGCCTTTGGCACGAGTCATGGTTTTCTTAAATTTTTCCAAAATAAAATATTTAGGTGGCAACTCTGTATCTGGAAAAGCAGTTCATTTTTGACAATTTGATTCAAAATCGATTTTCCAAAAGATTTGCCAGATTTGGACTCTTTGGTGTTTATCAGTTTCACATTGCACTTGTGAGATTAGATTCAGAACCACGGGAGTCCGAACTATAGGGCTTATTTCAAGCTTCCGAAAGGAGGGCACGAAAAAGTCAAGCTACAGTTACCTTTGATGTGTCTATAATGTTGAAACAGCCAAATCCTCAAGAGAATGAGGAAGTATGTAGGTGGAGTTTGAGACTCCAACAAAGACTATTTAGACAGTCAACAATCCTGAAGAAGTTTCAGCTAATAGCTCTAAAGAAGATCCTGATGAGAGTTCAAATGAGAATGAAGATCCAATTCAAGAGACCCCACAACAGTCAGAACCTATTGCAACTAGAAAAGGAAAAAAGGTTCCTAAGCAACCTCGTTGGATGACCAATATAGTGGCCTATCCACGTCCAATCATTGAAGACAATGTTCTGTGCACTTTTAGAGAAGTCGTGCAGAATGCAAAAAGTGTCAAGTGGAAGAAGGCTATGGATGGAGAGATTGGGTCACTTCACAAGAACCAAATTTGGGAGTTTGGTGCAACTTCCACAAGGCAATAAAGCAATTGGGTGTAAATGGGTTTACACCAAGAAGAAAGGCATCCCTGGCAGAGACAACATCAGATTCAAAGCTAGATTGGTAGCTAAAGGCTATGCCCAAAAGGAAAGAATAGACTACAACGAGTTATTCTCACCTGTTGTGAAGCACACGTTTATTCATATCTTGCTAGCTTTGGTTGCACAGTTTGATCTTGAGCTCGCCGAACTCAATGTCAAAACTGCCTTTTTACATGAAGATCTTGAAGAGGAGATATACATGTCCCAACCAAATGGTTTCAAAGTTGCTAGAAAAGAGAATTGGGCCTGTAAGCTAAACAAATCGTTGTACGGGTTGAAGCAATCCTCGAGATAGTGGTACAAGCGATTTGATCGATTCATGACGGAAAAGAAATACATAAGAAGCCAGTATGATCATTGTGTATATTTTTGTAAGCTTTTCGATGGTTCCCTTATCTATTTGCTCTTATATATAGATGATATGTTGATTGCATTTAAGAGCAATGTGGAGATTGATAAACTCAAGACACAGTTGGCAGGAGAGTTCAAAATGAAGGATCTTGGCGAAGCAAAGAAAATCATTGGCATGGAGACAGGAAGAAGGGCACGATTTTTCTGACGCAAACCTAGTATTTGAAAAAGGTGTTAGATAGATTTGGCATAAATGGGAAAACAAAAGTTGTGAGTACACCATTGGCCCCTCATTTCAAGCTTAGTGCTTTGATGTCTCCATGCACAGAAGAAGAATGGAAGCATATGGCACGCCAATGGCACAGGTTCCATATGCAAACGTAGTAGGTGCATTAATGTATGCTATAGTTTGTACAAGGCCTGACATCTCACATCCTGTGAGTATGGTAAGCAAGTATATGCATGATCCGGGGAAAGGTCACTAGCAGGCAATAAAATGGATCCTAAGGTACATACATGGCATGGTTAATCTGGGATTAAAGTTTGAGAGAGATAGCTAACTTGGATAGAATTTGGTTGGATATGTGGACTCAGATTATGCTGGTGACTTAGACAAACGCTAGTCAACAACAGGGTATTTATTTATGCTTGCTAAAGGGCCGGTGAGTTGAAGGTTAATGCTTCAGTCAACGGTGGCTTTGTCTACTACAAAGGCAAAGTACATGGCAGTGACAGAAGCCTTTAGGGAACCCATTTGGCTACATGGGTTAATTGAGGAGTTGGGAATTACTTAAAAGCACGTTGAGGTGTACTGCGATAGTCAAAGTGCCATTTGTTTGGCAAAGAACTAGGTTCGTCATTCTTGTACCAAGCACATTAATATCCGTTTCCATTTCATCCGAGAAATTGTGAATGAATGGGATATTCTACTTCAAAAGATTAGTACTGCAGATAATCCGGCCGATATGCTCACAAAAGTCGTTTCTGGGATCAAGTTCCAACAATGTTTGGACTTGGTCAACATCTCTCAAAACTGAGCACCTTCGGGTGCGTGGCAGTGTTGATTGATCACTATGTTGGATAGAGAATCCTCGCCAAGGTGGAGATTTGTTGAAGATTTGGCTCTGATTCACTTTGTCAACAATAGTTGCTAATTGAAGACAAATGAAGAAGCTGAAGATTTGGGCTAGAGATTCAGCGAGCTACTCATGGTAGGGTGGCTAATCTTGTTGGTGGCTTCCATAAATGTTGTTGGTGGCTTGTTGAAGACTTTGGCTCTCCCATTGCATCTATAAATGGGTAGTGAATGGGAGGAGTTTGGTGTGGTGAAATCAGAGAGTGTAAGCAAAGTATAAGTGTGATGACCCCGACCTCCGAACTAGTGTATAATGATATTTTACTAAGTCTAATTGCATGATTGTGTGTTTATTTATGTGAATACATGCTTAATTTTGTGATTATCTGTCATTACATGGAATATCTGTTCGAATTGACAACTTAGATACAGAAATTGAGAACTTAGATGACTTCAGAAACTGAAATTGGCTAGCCCAATAAGCTAATTAGAATATTTAGAATTTTATGGTAACTTTAATTGAAAATTGATTTGGATCAAAATAATTAAAATAAATTGATTGAATTAACTAGAATTAAGCCTAACTAGTTAACCTTAATCATATGTGATTAGGGCTAACTTAATCACACCATATAAATAGCTCTAAATAAGCTTATGAGCTCACATATGCACACACTTGGCTAAGAATTGAGAGAGAAGGAAGGAGAGTTCAACATTTAGAGAGAAAAAGAGGAGATTTAAGTGAATTGCTAGAGTTTTGGTGAATTGAGCTAGTCCAACACTTGAACTCACACATTAGGTATGAAACTCAAGCCAATTCTTGGAATCAAGTCATGTAGAAACTAAGTTCATGGAGTTAGAGGATCATTTGTTTGAATTTGAGTAGATTGAGCATGAATTGCCATGGATATGATGAATTTGAGTTGAATTATGCACATCCATGCTTAATCTTTCATTTTTGAGCTAAGATTTCTTGAAATTTATATATGAATGAAGCTTAGGAGGCATGAGCTTGAAGATCATCCATGAATTCATGCATTTCATATCACTTAGTGGTGTTTTAACATGAAGGAGGCTCAATCCATAACATGCATGGTTTCAACTTGAAAATTTAATCTTGAACTTGGACAATTGAAGCATGATTTCGATCAAATGGTTTCAAATTAGAAGTATTTTCATGTTACATAATGATTTTCCAAGTTTTTGTACCAAAAACACAAGTTTTGAGGCTTTGAATATCAACCTTGAAGCTCAAACACAGTTCTGGAAATTCCAGAATTCGTAAGGTCCGCTCGAGCATGAAAATCGAGCTCCTAGAAGATTTGTAAAATTTTACAGGCCGCTCGAGCGACCAAAGTGGCGCTCGAGCGAGGACCCTTTTTCTTAGTCTTCCGCTCGAGCGACCGTCGAGCGGGAATTTCATGTAACCAGTACTTTTGCAAACCGCTCGAGCAACAGGAGTTACGCTCGACCGACAACCTTTGTTTGTGAAACCCCGCTCGAGCGAAGGAAGTTGCGCACGAGCGGAGACCCTGTTTTCAGCAAAATTTCAGCAACTCTTTTAAGTGCATAATTGCATCCTCATGCCACTCCAAGTATTCTTAGGCACCATTTGGACTCATATAATCATAGAATGAGTTAGAAACACATGTGTATAATTGAATTAAAATGAATTGGTGTTTCAACTGTACTTCTGTTATGTGTTTTGTTTAGGTGGACGTCCGAGGCTTAGTGACAACTCAAACCACTGTGAGTAGTAACTTTATAAAGATATGTTCAAGTAATATTATTTTTGAAATTGTTATTTCTTTGGAATCAATATGTGATTGATTGAATAGTTTATCGAAAAGTTATTTTGTAATGATGAATGAAGTTCATTTTCGAAATGTATTTGTGGCATCCATTGAACAGAGGCCCATGCTTGGGGGGTAACAATACCACGGCTATTGGTTGTAGGCCCTTGCTTGGGGGTAACAATACCATGGCCATTAGATGTAGGCCCTTGCCTAGGGGTAACAATACCAAGGCTATTGGATTACACAAAGATCTCTAGTGTTGGCCCTTCGTGGTCTATTGGTTTTGCTCCACTATGATTGGAATGTGATTATTCATGGGTGTATCACATATTTGATATTGAATGACGTCGATTATGAAATTTATTGGATATAAAGATTTGAAACAAGAATCTTGATGAGCATGTTATCGAACTTCATTCACATAACCACTTTATTTTGTTATTACTCACTCGACTCTAGCTTACTATTTATTTATATATATATGTAGGTGGGCAAGCTGAACATCAAAGTTAGAAAGCCTCGAGTCTACCAGGGTGCCCTTTTGAGGAGCTTATAAGTGAAGTGATCAAGCTCAGGAGGAGCCATGCTAGTTGAACCCCCTTTTGTGTATTTCAATGGTTTTGTATTTGTTTATAGTTGGGGTTGCATATTTGCAAGACATGACTTTTGTACAATTGTGATAAATGTACTTTTAAATCAAAACTTTGCTTATTATATTAGTTCTCCTTATACATGCACAGCTAAATAGATCATTTCTACGTTGTTTCAAATTTTCGCTAAGCCCCGTACTTTATATTAAGAGGTCCATTTGTACAAGAGGCCGTAGGTAATCTATGATTACTGGCCGGTCATGATGCTGAACCTATAGGGGCGGGTTTGGGTCTTGACAATAAGCAACTGAGTGAGTGAGTGTGAATTGAGTAAGAGTAGTGTCTCCTCCTCTTCCATTTTTTGTAATCCGCTGCCTGTGGACATAGGCGATTTGCCGAACCACGTAAATCTTTATGTGTTCTTGCTTGTGTGCTTGTGTGTGATTGTTTTCTGCCTCCTAGGCACAACACACTTGAGATCATCCCAACATTCAACCCATGATCATGATGGTTTCTTTCTTGTGCAGCTGTTGAAATAGTGGGTTGTGGAAGGATTGATAGAAAAACAAAAAGAATAAAGGCGAGTGAAAGCTTGGAGGCCGTGAAGGAAAAACAACAGATTGATGAGGAAAAGTTGAATAACAATAGAGAATTGAAGCAATAAAGGTTGAGCTGAGAGAGATTTCTTTATTGTAGAATGTAATATCTATATAGATTGAGATTCTTAACTAGGACTTAGATATAGGAATATTGAAACCTTGTCCAATTGGAATTAGAAAACCTAGTTGATGAGGTTACCAAAAACAATTACATGTTTAGGAACTTACCCAACTATTGTCCAATAGATTAAAAAAAACAAACTTTAATTACAAATTTGATCTTTAAATGACTCAAAATGAAGCAAGCACCCGTTAATCGGTAACGGACACCTTTGTGTTTTGTTCTACATTTAGAGCAAGTAGGTGCAGTACCACTACTTTGACTTGAACTACTTGAAGATCCTATATTTTACTTTTGTTCATTGAGAGATCTTTTACCTCTCCAATCATTTGTTGGAGCTTTGGCTTGTTTCATGGCTGCTAAATTGGCTTCCGACATCAAGGCTCGATCTAGCACATCCACATACTTGGTCAATCTTTATACACCAACCCGATCAAATACATTCAGATTAAGGCCTCCTTCAAATTTCCTGGCCTTTTTGTAGTCCGTGTCTATCATATGTGGAGCAAACCGAGCTAACTCAGTAAATTTGACCTCATACTCGGCCATAGACATGTTGTCTTGCTTCAACTGTTCAAATTCTAACACCTTGTGATCTCAAAAGCACTAAGAGAAATTTTTCTCATAAAATATTTCCTTGAATTGATTCCATGTCATAGCCCCATTGATATCCCGTATTAACATCCCTCAATGCCTTGCTTCTTCTTTCAAAGTATAGGTGGCCAGCAAAACTTTCTGAGTCTCGGAACATAGGAACACTTCAAATAATTTCTTTGTCTCAAGCATCCAACTTTCAGGCTTCAATGGTTCAATGCCACCCAGAAAAGTCGATGACTTCATTTTGTTGAATTTCTAAGTCAAACTGATAATATCATTGTTCATCGGCTCAACTTGTACCGGAGAAGGTGGAAGAGGTAATGATTGTTGTCTTTGTTGTTGTCTCATGGACTCAGTTAAAGCTTCTAGCATTTGTTCCATTCGGTCCATAGGAAGATTCAGTTATATCATTACTTCTTGTTCTTTCCATTTACTATAGGTAAACAGAGCAATAATAAACATAGGCAAATAGTCCTTACATCACAGTGTTCAGTTTCATTTCATTTCATATTGTTTTAGATATGTCATATAATTACACACACACACACACACACACACACTCTCACACATACTGATGTAATGTCCCTAATTCTTTTTTAGGACATCATATAGCTCATATGGACTCGTGTGTGCAGTATAACTAATGCTCGGATACCACTCTGTCACGACCCAAACCCACCTCTATAGATTTAGCGTCGTAACCGGCCAGTAATCCTAAGATTACCAAAGGCCTCTGAGACAGATTAGCAAAATAAGAGGGCTAGCGAAAGCAAATATCAAAATACAATGCCCATAGAGTTGTGCAGATTTATATGAGACAAAAATTGTAAAACTTTATTTACATATATTATCACATCATTCTTACGTCACCCATAATAGATAAAATAAAAAGGGACTTAGCCCTATTACAGATAAACAAAAACTTGTCCAAAGGACATAAGAAATTAAAAACTTAAGACTTGATTACAAAATATTTTTGAAACCCCCTCGAGAGACGCACAGGTGTAGTTGGTTTTTCATGCTCCTCGGAGGGGTTTAGTCTCCTCAGATACGATAACCCTATTCAGACTCACGTGGTTCTGAATCTGGTTTCACAAGTGTAATGTGAAACAGAAAAAAACACAAATGAGAGTCCAAATCCGACAAATCTTTAGAAAATCTATTTACAATCGGAAATCCTAAAAATGGATTGCGTTGTCACATTTCAAAGTCACCATCTAAATATTTTTGGGAAATTTAGGAAGCCCATGACTCGTGCCAAAGGCCACTTGTCTGTCATAACCAAAGTGTCTAGGCTCAAGAACTTCGGTATAAGAGGGGAAGGTCATGAATTGAGCACCCCCCTCACCCGATCAAAGATCGACCTCTACTAATCATGATGTGATTTTTATGTACATTATATGCTCTTGTTCTAATTATTAATATGCTAACTTACTATGTGAGGCACATAAATATAGACTATTTCACCCACTTTAGAATACTTTGATTTCATGTTTATTTGAAAAGAGTTTCAAATATGTGCTACTTGAAAAAGTAAGCTCATGTGTACATTAATCAAAATCATCCCAACTTAAGCGAAATAGCCTTCATCCACCACCATTCAAAGAGGTGCACTTAGCCTCATGGTAGTATGTTTGATATGGCAACACAAACACACATACAATATGCTAAAGCAAGAATTACTCACCTAGTACTCAATCTAAGCAAACCAAAGAGAAGAAAATAATTAGAAAAATGGATGCTCTAATATGCAAGCGACTAATGCAACACATACAAAATGCAACTATTAGGTTTGATTTATTTTAACATGTCATATGGATCAACTCAAAGCATGCGACAACGCATGTATTCAAGTAAGTAGGAAATGACAACAATGTTAGAATGATGAACCGAACCCAATGTATGCAAAAATGGATATTAAGTATGGCAATGATATGAAACGAAAAATATAATGCGATCACGATAAGCATATAAATAAAAGGGAGAAAGAAATAGGGGTTGGAAGGCATACAAAATATTACAAGTGTTACAAATTTGCCCTCGCACAAGAGGGTCTGAATGAATGTCCTAATTAAACTAATTATTACAATACCAAATGAATTAACTAATTAACTAGCTATTACACATTCGAATGAAGCCAACTAATTAATTACAACATTAATATTAAAGCGCTAATTTAATAGAACGGGAGGCGAGGAGCCACATGCGCACAACGGAGAACATCCTCCTGGAATCCTCTCTATTTGCTGCCAAAATCTGCTCTGTTTGCAGTCAAAAAATTATTCTGTTTTGGCCTCAGGTTCTGCTTTGTTCTGCTGTAAAAATGCCACTGTCTGTACAAAATATGTGGCCGGCCAGCCGGCCTCGAAAAGTGGTCGGCCGTTCAGAATGGTGGCCGCCGGACACATTTTCTTGGAATTACCCTACTGTAACAGAGCTGAAGTAGAGAAAAAATAGAGTTTCCAGGAGATATTTATCCTCTCTACCTTTCCCTATCATGAAGATGATCAAGGGAGGAGTAGATTCGTTTCTCAAATCATCAATTGTGCAAATTTGTTGCGTAATGATCTTAGAAACGATGGGACAAGAGTTCAATAAATTAAACATAAGATAGACAATATCTCCTCTCTATCATGGAGTTACCTCAAGGAAAGGGGTAGACATTGCTTCATGAACCATTAAACACCACTAAAAAGTATGCTATGATTCCAAACGATATAGATTTAATATAATGTCCGATTGAACCTAACCAAATTTTATTACCTTTTTTTGCCTCTTTTATTAGCCATTTTAATATTACCTTTCCGTTTCTTATATTTTCTTCATTTTTTTCCAAAAGTGTTGATTACGTTCACTAAGTCCAAAAGCAATAAAGATAGCAAGCACCACTTATCCCAAGAAATGAACTTTTCAAACCCTTTTCTATGGAGAAAATTACAAAGAAAGAATCAAACTCATTTACAAGCGATAATGAATTCTAAGTCAAATAAAAAATGAGCAATAATGACTAGTCAAACTCAAAATGAGCGATAATAACTCTAAATCCAAACTCAATAATAAGTTATAATAACACTTTCATTGTGATTTCCAAGGGTCTAACTAGAAAGTTAGTCCCTTAGAAGTAATGCGTCAGCGATAAAGAGAAGTATCAAACGAGAGATCACGCGTGGCATAAGAGAGATGTAATGTCCTAATAATGAACCTCCGAAGAGATTAAACCATTTAGCATGAATGGTCTCTTTCTTATACTTTGAACGATAATCTTTTGTTTGATTCAACTCTTTAATCAAAAGCAACAAAGAATGGAGGGAGGTTGTAGAGTGCTATGAAAAAATAGGTGATTATAATGGTGTAAATATGTATGAAAGCTATAAAAAGAAGCAAGAAAAGACTATCAACTCAAATGGATTGAAAGCTATATACATTAGGACTTACAATAACAGATCTGTAGTATTTAAAGCATAATTAAACACACTAAAAAGCTCTGAAACAGCACCAAAACAGTGCTGAAAATCAGGTTTTTGAGTTGGAAAAAGTGAGCAAAAATAGACTAAAGCCAAGGGGTTTCAACCAACTAACAAGCCAAAGGAAGGGTGGCCAACCCCTCCTCTTTTTTGTGACTTAAAATCACATATTTCAGGCCTCAAAATACTCTGACAATAGTAAGTAAACACCAAGAACATAGAGAGAAAAGATGGTACAAAAACTTAAAGTATACCTCTTAAAAGAGAGAATGCTCTTCTAGTTCACAAACCACAAGTTGAACACTCTCAAGAGCTGAAATTGTGTTTAAGAATCTCAGCGAAAGACCTCAAGTTTTGGCTAAGAATGTGTATGTATGGTGTATGTATATTGCAAAAGAAAAAGGAAGAGTGTTTGACAAGTTTTGGCTCTTGGGAAAATTTTCTAACCCCAAACCATGAGGGGGGGTCATGTATTTATAGAAAAATGCATTCTCACGTCGAAAATATCTGTAATGAGACAATTGGTGCAAGGTATGGGCATGGGGACAGCTGGCAGCTGTCAAAATATCTGTTGCGCTAAACATGGTTGGCCGGCCATAGAGAGAGATAGCCGGCCAACCAAAAATGGCCTGCCGGCCACTTGTTGGCCAGCAGGTCTTTGAGTGGTCAGGCTAGAAAAAAATAGGTTTTGGTTCAAAGTGGGTAGAAGGTTTAGGTTTTAAAGCTTGAAACCGAAGCCTTTTGCTGAAGAAACTGAACGATTTGTGCAGCGTAGCATATCATTGAGTACTCGGAACAAAGTGCCCAAATCTTAAGAGCGGTCAAAATGAGGTGTCTACAACAGGTTGGCTGACAGAACAAATCCAGGCTGGAAGTCTCTAGTCTAGTCATACGCCTAATCACCTACATACATAATATAAATAATGAGTTAGAGCCCAGTGAATAACAACAAAGTAAATGTTTTATGAATAATCTCCATAACAGATTTAGAAATCAGAATTTAGATCAAAAACAGATTCATTTACTTATTTAGATTTGTAAACAATCATACGTGGTACATTCATTAGCTCTAACAGATCAGATTAGTCATAAAGACTCATATTCATATCAGACAGATGATTGTGCACAAGTGTAACAAATAACCATATAAGTTTCACAGATAGTTCCATGATTGGAACCCATAGAGATCCCTGGTACCAAGTAACAGATATCAGATAACAGATTCACATGATGCTAAGGATGCTATGATACATTTCAGAAATTGAAAAATCATTCATCCATATAGAAAATATCATTTCGGAAAACAGAGCTTATCATATCCATCAGAAAATACTTAGTTGAACATATATTTACAAGGTTGTTACTTATATATAGCTTTAGAAGCAAAAAAGACGAATCTGACAGATCAGATGGACAACGGCGCGTGACCTAAACAAACATGTAACAGATACAGACTGAAACACACATTCCATAATTTGCTAAACGTAATTCCTTTTAGTGTGTTTCTAATTCTTATCCTCATTATTATAACTTAAAAAATGGCTTAAGAATGCCTAGGATGCAATGAAGATGCAATTATGTGCTTTGAAACACTTTGCAAAATTTTAGAAAATAGGACAGTTTGCTCGAGCGGACCCCTTGGTCTACAAAAGTACTAGATGCTCTTATTTTATGCTCGACCCAACTTTTTGGTTGCTCGAGCCAAGGTTCAAAACAAAGGATTGTCACTCGAGTTAACTATCAAACTCTGCAAAAGTACTCAGATCTTGCAAAGTACGCTCGAGCGAAGGAACCATCACTCAAGCAAACCGTGGGAATTTTGGAATTTACAAGTTTGCATTCAAGGTTCAAAACACAAGTTTAACACATCTAAACCCATTCTTGTCACGCTTCAAAAATTGGACAATTAAATATTAAATTAGGACTAAACCCCAATCAATATTCCATCATCCAAATCCTAGGGGTGAAACAAAATCCAAACATTTACGTCCCCAAAAGGTTTAAGTAAATTTCCAACCTCAAAAGATTACAAGGGATAAAAAAAAAACCAACAAAACGCCAACCACACCATCCACCATAATTTCATAACTAACCAATACCTCCAATATTAAAGTAGCAACAACTAGTCAAAACAACTTCAATAATGTAAAGTTGAAAAAAAAAAAAAAAAAAAAAAAAAACCGATAATGCCAAATTGTCAAAATACTAAGGTCATAAAATAAATAAATAAATACATAAACTAATATTAACCCTAAGCTCAAGAAAACCAAAAGAAGTCCAAAAGACATGTCCTACGATCATAGTTATTTCTTGTCACCATCATAGCCCCAACTAATCCTGCAAAGGAAGCTCGGTTGCACTCAAACAGAACGTACCCGAGATATCAAGAGACAAAACGGGTCAGTATACAAGTATACTGGTATGAGTACAAGATTTGACACCCACGTGTCCACTAGACACAAACAAAATTACATTTAATTCTTATTACGGGACAAGACAAGTAGTTCCATCCGCACTGAGACGAAGGGGTAGTTTCTCAAGATACGGTGGCATTTAGTTTCTTACTCGTACACAACTAAATATAAATTGAATATAAAATAAACATAAAAATATGGTAGGTCAGCCCTATATAAAAAGTTAGTAAGACCCACCATTCTGTAAAAAAAAATAAAGTTAGTATAATTTAATCATAAGTAACTTGCTAAAGAAGTATAAAAATGCACTGTTTTATGCTTCAATAATTTAAATTGATCGAAACTCAAAGAACAAAAGTTGTATAGATCAAATTTCCTAAAAGGCATCGTGAACGAATTTAGTAAAACTAAACAGGTTGAAAGAAAAACTTGATAGAAGAACCTAGACGGAATTCAACCGAAAAATCTGAAACTGAAAACGAAAAGAAACTGCCCTAAGATAATTTTTTTTGGAAAAGTTCAAAACACAAAAAGTGTCCAGAATAATGCTTTACTTTAATATTGGTGAAACCAATAAAAAATGAGCTCGTTTCGTGGGTTTAAAATAGCATCTAAAGTCTGCACTGCTAAAATGAATAAAAACTATTGTAACTAAGATCATCCGATTACAAGTTCTAATTGATCTTTTTAATAAAAAGTTAAAACATAAAAGTTTTCTAAAATTACATATACATGCCTCTACTCAAATTTCATAATTTATCAAGATCGTTTACTATTTTTCAAGATGTACAAATCAATACAATTCACACTATAACAATAAACTCATATTTAATTCTTTGTACCTTAACTCCACCACTTCGACCCTTCACTTCCGGCCTACACATATATCTCATATGCCTCCCATATACCTAACACCGCTCCGAAGTCAAACTTGTACGGAGATATCGTCCCGAGTTTGGCCCACACTCCCCGGATAGTTAGCATATACGTACTCGCATAAATCAAAGCACTCGTCTACTCTTGAGAACAAGACAACAATATATATATATATATACAATCACTTATCTACTCATGAGAACAAATATAACAATGTCAAGCCTAAGACATTCAAATAAATCTCATAATCCTCACTTTTGTTTTCTTTTTTTTTTCTTTTTTTTTTTTGTACACTCTTTCTCACCAACACTCAATAAAACAATAATCCATGGAGTCATGGTGGAGTATAAGGAATTTATCTACGGGTTCCTAATTTATTTTAATTTCATATAACCATGAGTGTGATTACAACCATAAAATAAATCCATATAAAAACTCTAAACATGACATACACAACTAATCAAAATAATTAAAATCAATTCATCATCTACATGCAAATACAAAATCAAACCAACATCAAATAAATAAATAAAAACAACGAATTAAATATAAATCAAGGAAAGTGGATTTTGCACTCACAATTATTTTTTGAAGATCAAAGAAATATTTGAAGAACTAATGGAGCCACCAAAACAAAACCCTAATCTATTTTTTTTCCCTTCCTCCTCACTTCTTTCCACCGTTTCTCCTTCTCTCTCAGGAACTAATCTCCTCTTTGGTGATTAAACTCTCTCTCTCTCTCTCTCTCTCTCTCTTTCTCTCGCAAAGCACTCTTTTTTTTTTTTTTCTTTCTTTCCTAAGCCTTTTATGATTTAACCTAATTGACTATTGTAAAATATTATACAAACACACATAAATATAACATATATAAATATAAATATAAGATCAATATATATATAACACCTTATATATATATATATATATATATATATATTCAAATTAATTATATATAATTATAGACCACATTAAACTAATTAAATATCACATTAAATTAACTAAACAACACATTAAATTCTCATGTAGCCACGTAATTAATAAAGTCAAAAATAAAATTAAGTAATAATAATAAATAATGACTTACGAAAAATTAGGGTCACTACAATTCTTTTGGGCCAAAACTTTAGAAAACACTTGAAAATTTGTAGAAAAATATGAAATGAAATTCAATTTACAAAATCAAAGCCCAAAAGCAAGTGAATTCTTCAAAACTAAACCTTTACCTTAATGTATAGCAAATGCATGCATTGCTTTGAGCTCAAACTCTTTAAATCATGAACAATTAGGATGAAATGGTAGGAAACATGATGAATTGTCAAAACAAAGCTAGGATTATTACATGCATGCAAGAATTCTTTGGAAAACAACCTCAAATGCCATGAAATATACATGCACGTATGTATTGAGCTTTAATTCTTCAATCTTAGCTTAATTATTGTATTTAATGACCTAACTCTCTTGAATTCATATTCTTGATGACTCATACACCTAGTTTATAGGTTGAATTCTTACCTTTACTTCTCAATTGGGTTATAGATTGTTTATTCTTTGAGCTTCCAACCTAATTCCTTCCATTTCTTCCCAATTCTCTACAATTCTCCTTTTCTTCTTAGCTTGAACTCAATGTTTTTTCCTCCTCTCCCTCTCTCAACATTTTCTTGCTCAAGAAATGAAGATGGGATGTAAATGAGAAGGTTCTTGAATCACACTAGCCTTATATAGGCTTAATTAGTGGTCTATTATTGATCATGATTCGCCGTAGCTTAGTTTTAGTTAATTTATTCTAATTATTTGATTCTGAATTGAATCCTAATTAAACTGATCATAAAATTCTAAAAATTTCAAATAACACAAACCTAAGCAATTTCATGTTTAGATGCTGATAAGGCTCTCAATTTTCATATCGAAACAGAATTCTAGCAAATATTCCTACAACAGACAAATAGAAACACAAAGATCACATAAAATGCACAATTAACTCACAATTTCATCTTAAATACTTATTAGGCCTTCTTAATTAAAGATAAGTAGTTAATCACGGTATGGGGTTGTCACATTAACAGATGGAGAGAAAGAGATGAGGAGGGAGAGAGAGAGAGAGAGAGAGAGAGAGAGAGAGAGAGAGAAGAAATAAAATGGGTTTGTGAAATCAACTGATAAAGAGAGAAAGAGATGAGCAAGAGAGAGACAGATAAAAAGAAAAAAGAATGGGGTGAACAAATCAGTCTCTGTTTCCTCTCTATGTATATCATAATTTAAACAAACAGAAATAAAAAATTAAACAGAAAAAAAATAGGCTTGTGAAAATCAACAGAAAAGGAAAATAGGTTTTGTGAAATTCAATAAGGTTAAAATTTTGAACAGATAAGAGAAAAAAATTAAATAAATAATCAAAAAATTTGAATAGATAGAAAACTTTTTGAACAAATATTTAACAATTTTGAATAGATTGAATATATAGTCAACGAAAGTCAACAAATAAAAAAAAGTCAACAGATAAATTGTGGGTAAAAAATGGAAACAAAATGTCATTCAAAACAAACAAAATGACTTTTCACTGAACTATTTCACAAATGGTAAACCTCTTATCAACAAAACATATCCACTGGATTTAATGCCTTATATCCTCCTTAACTTGGACTTTTCAACAATTAACCCTAAAAATTATTATGTGTGTATACTAAGTAATGGTGTGTATCAAAAGTATTAGTGATTTGTAAATAGAATTACCCAATATTTTTTCATCAAATTTAACTAATAATTTGATTTGGTAAAAAAATTGCATGTTTCAATCCTGACTAAAAAATTTCTTCAAATCTTTTTTAAAGTTCCAAACTTATTCCTAGAAGTTTTTTTCCATCAAATTTGGTAAAATTAGTTTTTTCCTTGATTGGATGAAAACTTAATTTGATACATGTTTGAGGCTTTTACTAAATTTTTCATCAAATTTAAATTTGATGAACAAATTGGAGATGTGCGAAAATATGAAAAATACTGATCAAACAGTACTATTTTTGAGCATTCATATTGGACATTTGTTCAGAATTATATATATATATATATATATTATAATAGAGAAAATAAATAGAACTTATTGGATTTCTTGCCCTAGGGCTATGTTTGTTTCAATAGAAAATTGTTCCATGAAAATCTATCATTGCGAAAGAAAGTTTTTTTAACAGTGCATTAGTCTTGATACACTATTACGCCACTTGGAGAAACTTTTTACTAGTTTTTTTCTTTTTTTATTTTATTTTAATCTTTAGATAATGAAAGAATTTGTTACTAGCTTAGTCCTGAAATTTTTTGATTTCCAAGAAAATATTTATTTGAAAATATTTTTACAATTATTGTGAGAACTGTGTAGTGTAGGTAGTTGTTCAATTTGAATGATCAGACTGGCCATAGTTCTGGCCTTTTTATACTAGGGATTGTTATGACACCATTGAAGGCATAGTAATTGTTTGGTAAAATTGTGGTGTAAAGTTCAGACATTGCACAGTACTTACATAGAGCTATTCATCATCCAAAATATTTTATGAGCTTTACATTTTTATTTAATTTGAAATTTTACCTCCATTTTGGGAAGCTGTATATAGTTTTCTTACTATGTGTTTTGTTTCCAGAAATGAATTTGTAGTGGAATTTCAAAGTCACCACCCTGTTGAGATATATGGGTTAGGTGAGAGAGAGGGACCGTTGCTACTGATTTCTGCCTATATATTAATGTGTCCATTTCCATCATCACTCTCTTCACAAGCAAGACACAGAGAGAAAAGCAAGAGAGGGCAGAATGTGAAGCTCTGCCGCCAAGTAAGGTGACTTAACAATGAATCCGGATCCTCGGTAGCCTTACCCTGTAGCACTCCCCTGTCGTTTTGGGGGCGGATTTTCAAAAAAAAAAAAAACGCAGAAGAGGGAGGGAGGGAGGAAGGAGAAGGAGAGGGAGAGGGAGGGAGGAGGAGGCTGCGAGCTCGCCGTCCTCGTCCCTCGCCGTCGTCGCCGCCATCGCTGCCGCCGTCGCAGCCGTGGTCGCAGCCATGGCAGGTCGTCGCAGCAGCTCCACCTCTCCGCCTCCTCCTCCTCCTCCTCCTCCTCCCCCAATATTTATGGCCCCCTCCAGTTCAGTCCGGCCGGCCCTTCTCCTCCCTCCCTCCTCCCTCCCTCCCTCTCCCTCTCCCTCTCCCTCTCCTTCCCCCTCCTCCCTCCCTCTTCTGCGCTTTTTTTTTTTGAAAATCCGCCCCCAAAACGACGTCGTTTTGGGGGCGACAGGGGAGTGCTACAGGGTAAGGCTACCGAGGATCCGGATTCACTTAACAATAGTTGGTAAAAATGTCATTTAAAATATTTATATTATTTAATATAACGTTTTTTTAAATTAAAAAAAATTAATCATTTTTTTATTATCTTAATAAAAAAGTCAAAAACTGAACTTATTTAAATCATTCCAAACAATCCTTTAATTTGGTTTAAAAAAAAAATTATGTTTGAGATGATAGTTTTTTTTTTTTTTTTTAAATTGATTTTATGATTGTGAGATAAAAATTACAATGATTATGGAGTAGATGTCATATTTTGTCTTATTAACTATTTTAATCTATTTAATATTTAGTGACTATTTTAGCCAAATAATCTCTAGCCGAACAAGACTATAATATTGTTATTTTTTTAGGATAAATTACAAATACACCCCTAAGGTTCGCTTAAAATACGAATTGTCCTCTATGGTTTGAAAAATTATAAATACCTTCCTGACAAAATTTTTTATTTAATAGAATTAATTAAAAAAGTAAAATTTTTAACTTTTCACCTATACAATAATAAAATTATCTGAATTATTAATTGAAATAAAATTTTAACATTATTAAAAACTGTTAATTAATTTGATGATTTATTAATAAAAGGACCTATTTGTTATGAAATTAGAAACCCTAAGCGGCATAATGTAATTTCTAAAATCATAGGGAATAATTTATAATTTAAGTAAATCCCAAGGAGTATGTTTGTAATTTATATTTTTTTATAAATAAAAAATAAACAAGAAATTAAAGTAATGATTAATGTGCGAGCAATGATACGTCCCTCTAATTTTGAACCTCTAATAATGTGACAAGAAATAAAAAAAAATTAAAAAAATTAAAAACAAAACATCACATCATATCCACTCACATTAAAGTTCATTAAAATTTCTTTATTAGGGCTCCAAATTATGTTTCTTAATGTGCAATGTATCTACCTAATCTCCACGAGGACCACGAACCATTCCTATAAGCAAGTTTTAGTCTATATATTCTCCAATTCTTTTAGATAATCTTTGTAGAAACAAAACTTCCAAACCCAATTAAGTGGAAGAAAAGATTAGAGGAGTGGAGGTGACCAAAACCATGGAGAAGGAGATTAAGGTTGAGATCATTGCTAGATCATTGCTAGAGAAACCATCAAGCCATCTTCTCCCACTCCTCATCACCTCAGAAACTACAAGCTCTCACTTAGAGATCAGTACTGTACACTTCATTACACACCAGTGGCTTTCTACTACTCCACTCCCACTACTATCGGTGGTGGTGAATCTGAAGAGATGGTGGGTCTAATATTGGAACGCTTGAAGGTTTCCCTCTCTGAAACCCTCACTCGCTTCTACCCACTTGCGGGAAGATTGAGAGACAACCTCTTAGTTGATTGCAACGATGATGGTGTTGATTTTGTTCAAGCTCGAGTCATCAACAACTTCCATCTTTCAAACTTTCTTGATCGACCCAAACTTAAAGTCATCGACCATTTGGCTCCGCCCGAACCAACAGATTACTACAAGAGCCCTCTTTTACTCGTTCAAGTTAACTTTTTTCCATGCAACGGAGTTGTCCTTACTGTGAAAATGTCCCACAAAATTGCTGATGGATTCTCCGTTGGCATATTTACGAAGGGTTGGTCAGACATCGCTCTTGGATCTCCTCCTGACGCCATAGTCCCAGATTTTAATGCTGCCTCCTCTCGCTTCCCTCCAAGAGACAATATCCCTATAATTTCTCTTACCTTCAAGAACATAACCCAAAAGGTTGTTAAAAAGAGGTTTGTCATCGATGCCTTAAAAATCGCTTCCCTCAAGGCCAAAACAGCCAGCGAGAGCGTGCAGAAACCCACACGCGTCGAGGTTATTACAGCACTTGTTTGGAAATGCGCGGTGGCTGCATCAAGGTCAAGATTTGGGGGGTCTCCAAGGCCTTATGCATTGGTGGGAGGCGTGAATATGCGGTCAAGGCTTGTGCCACCCATGCCAAAATGCTCATTTGGGAATATAGTGGGGACGTTGTGGGCAATGCTTGACAACGATGATCATGACTACGAGAGTCAAGCAACAAACCTGGCCAACTTGGTGTCTCAGTTGAGGAAAGGGTCTCAACAGTCAAACGATGACAATAAGACAAAAGAGATTGCATCTTTGAGGCAGGTTAAGCGAGATGATATGGAGATGTATGCGCATAGCAGTTGGTGTAGGTGAGTCCAACTGATGAGGGTGGCCCAGTTGGAATTGCACTAGTGGATGCAAGAGATGGTGAAGGAGTTGAGATTTGGGTGAATCTGTTTGAAGAGGACATGGCTTTATTTGAAGCTGATCAAGAGTTGTTGGCTTATGCCTCACCCAACCCAAGTGCTCTGTTAAACAACTAGTCTATTATACTTTCTATATATTTCCTAATTTATATTTAATGTCCTTTTATATTATTTTTATTGTATTATTTCGTGTGTCAGTATTATACTCATACATAAGATAGTACTAATAAGAATTAAAGTCTTCAAGTTTCTCGATTATGGTATTGTTGGTCCATTGTATTTCTTTTTATTTATATATATTTCCAAGTTTATATTTTAAGATAGGCATAAGAGTCTTGGACTTTAGTAGAGATCGTGTGATGGTTTATTTATCTTCTTTTTATTTTATGAATAAAGAGTATCGTGCATCATGTAATCATAGTTGTGTTAATCTATAGCAATAATATTAATAGAATATTTAGCACAATTATTATTATTATAATTATAATGACTATAAACAATAATTTATATGAACAAAAACAAGAGTATAAATAAGTTTGAGATTTTGAAAGTCGTGTTGTCACTAGTCAAATTGGCCTCCTCTCGTGAAGATACAATTAGAGTAAAGTAGTTCTAAAATAAAATTTATATTACTCGCAGCATCCTTCACCAGTGTTTATGATCACATGAGGTTTCAACCATATCACAAATCACAATTGTCCAAAGAGAAAAGTTAGGGATCATGAAAATTTTTTCATGAAAATAATCATGAAAGATTTATGATCCTTGTATTACCTTGATTAGTGTGTGGTACTTTATTCTTCGTTTGGAATCTTTATGACCAAAATCAACACACAGCTTCATCTTCCTCAAGATCACCATCACCGTCATAGACAAACAACAACAACATCACAAATCCAAGATCACTATCACCTCAAGATCCAAAATCAATTCCTCAAGATCACCATCACAGATCCAAAATCACCATCTCTCTCTCTCTCTCTCTCTCTCTCTTTTCTGGATCTTCATTACAGAGAAATGGCTTTTTTTTTTTTTTTGGGTTCATAAAGTTCTGCAAGTGGTTTTTTTTGTGAGATTTTTTTGAGTTTTTTTATTGAGATTTAGATTTAGATTTAGATTTAGATTTTCATGTGGGTTTGTTGATTTAGATTTTAATTTTGATTTTCATGTGAGTTTGTTGATTTGTCTGTTGTTGGGTTTGTTAATTTTTTTTTTTTTGAGTTTTTGTTTTTGATTTTGATTTTGATTCCTTTGTTTCTGGGTTTGTAGAGCACTGTTGCTGGGTTTGTTATTTTTTATTTCTTTTTTGAGTTTTTGTTTTTGTTTCAGAGGAAGACTGAGATTCTAGCAATTGATCATTTTCAAAAAAACCAGAATAAAGCACACATATTGATCATTTGGCGAATATTCTAGCAAACATATTGATCATTTTCTTCTTCTCCTCTAAAACACATTCTCGTAATGAATCAACAAGTTCTTCGGGATCTTCTTCAGAAAAACAAGGGAAAAAAAAATCCAAAACGACGTCGTTTTGGATTTTGAGCCAATTCGAGCCAACATTTTCGAGCTACCAAACGGAATTGTTATGGGCTGGTTGTGTTCCACGAGAGTTGAATTTCTCATATTCAAGTTTTACTATTATAGCATTTGAGGGATTTATAAGACTCGATATGAATTGAATTTTGATATTTTGCATTGTTATTATATAGGATCCTTAATGTATCTTGTTTATAAAAAAGAAAATTAATTTGATTTAATAATTATAATATTTTTATTTTACTGCACTTGGCTTCGAAAAAAATAAACGACAAATAAAATTTAAAAAATAGACCATTTGTGTTTTTAGAGACAAACAAGACAAAATAAAAAAAAAAATTATAATTATCGAATCGATTTAATTTTTTTATTAATGATATACATTTAGAGTTTTATAAAATGAACGATTCGAATAATCAAAACAAGAAATTGTAGGACCCATGGGCTCAAGTTCTCCCATATTGCGATTTGAATATGAGAAAAATCTAACTCTTACATTAGGTCAGGTTTGGCAAGTCCCAAAAAATTACACAAAAAGCAAAAAAAGTCATTACTATTCACAAATAAAAAATATTAAAAAAATATTTTGTACATTTTTATAATACAAAAGTTTGAACTACATGTCAACCGTACTGCCTCGGGAAGGCAGATCGTACAGTTTTTGGGTAAAAAAAAAAATTACATATGTAAAGCCACAAAGTTTGATGGTAATGTTAGGCCCTTGGGGGTCCACTAAGGGTTCCATTTGATGATCCGAACCGTGCAATATGTAAAAATCGTCGAGTACTATATGCCTGTAAAAAATAACTTTGATCGGATATCGCTAACTATATAATTAAATTAGTTTTGTATAAACAAAACAAATGGTGTGATAGTTAACTGTTAAAAAAAACTAATTCGATCATATAACTATCGATATCCGATCAACGTGATTTTTACAGGCATATAATACTCGACGAGTTGTATATATTGAACGGTTAAGATTATTAAAATGGGACCCGTGGTGACCTCCACAGCCCGACCATCACTGTCCAAACACTTTGCCCCGAAGGAGGTAATAATTTATTGTGTAAGACACGATGCCCCAGCAGGACAGCCGTACAACCTATTCAACTTTCTTCCCTTATACACTTTATTTGTACAATTTTTTTATTACACATTTTTCGTAAAAAGACAAAAAGTTAACCCAAATATTATATTTTTTTTCTCAATTTTTTAAACCAAAAAAAATAAAAAATACACTTACTTAAGACATCCCAAACAACACTCCAAACATCCCCTCAGTAGTTAAACTTGGGGGAGTAAGTACTTTTTGTTATAATTTTAGTGACAAAGGAAGCTCCAGACAAGCGTATTTGGCTGGAAGAAGTCCCTGGTAAATCAGTACATATTTTGTTTAATGAAGTTCTCATTTTGTGATGGGTCCGAACCCTCCACCCTCTTAAAAAATAAATAAAAATAAAATAAAAAAAGTAATACACTACAATATTATAAAACTATCAAATAATCACTCAATGTGATGGTTCCATTATCCTCCATTGGACAAATTTTTGTAACTTATCGACAATTTTTTTAGTCATATATAAAACTCATTAAAAAAAAAAAAAAACAAGAAGAATAATATGAAGATGTTATTATGATAAATAAATTTATTTTTATAAATATATTATTTTCAAATGAATAGCTTTTACTGGATCACATCATTTTGCATAAATTTTTTGTTTGTATATTATAATTCTATTATAAATAAAAATTTTGCAATCATTTTGTATAAGATTACATTCACACATTTTTATAATATTTTTACCGTCTACTTGCAATAAAAGTTGGTCTCATATCATGTGATGATATGAAATTTATTCCCATTATGAATAGATGGTAAAAAAAATTATAAAAAAAAGTGTGATTGAAGTCGGACTCGCAACGTAAATACTGACATCGGTGGGCTCATAGAGGCTTTTGGCCCACCACTTAGAGCCCAATTCATGGTTTAAGCATTAAAGCCCAACGCTACTGAAACCCAACGTTGCACCAACAACCAATGGCATCTAAACACTTGTCAAGAGGGGAACCAGCCACGTAAGTAGACAAAGATCCTACAAAGTTATTGCACCACACATCAGCCATTAATGAGGCCCCTGCAACATTAAATGCGATAATACCTTCACGTCGGAATAGGCAGTCTCACCATGAATAAGGCAAGCTAGAGCATAGACTTTCGACCAACATGACAGGTCAGAGTGGACAAGGAAATGATGAACAAAGGATATAAGGAGGCTTCGAAGACACACAAAAATGTTAAGTTCTCTATCGTTATTCTCCTATCATTGGCCATTAACCCCTCTCTTCTAACTTGACCGTCGGAGGGTCCGTTGGGGGACTCTTGTTCCTCGCCGGGCTTTTGTGCAAGTACCCCGGTGGGCTTAGTGATCAGGGAACGACGTTGGAAGCGTGGGCCTACGATTAGCAGTACTATCAGCTGGCGCCGTCTATGGGAACGCCACTCCGCGTGACAGTTATGTTCATTCTTACCAGAGACCCATTCCCGATAATTCCTCCTCACTGGCCATCAAGGTGAATGGTCACAACGAGATCCATGGCTTCTCAACACAACGTCGTCGACCCCCAAACCGACCCTCCCAATCCAAACAACCCACCTCAGTACTTCACAGAACTTACCAATAGCATCAACTGCTTGGCCGAGCAAAACCAGGCCTTGATCAACACTTTGCTCCAAGGAAACCTCCTTATACTTTCTCCACCACCACCACAAGATATCCCTCACAATTGAGAACAAACCCTGAGCCATCCTTTCCAACAAGCCCACCTCTCCAACTTAGAGGGTCGGCAAGCCCCACCCTAAGAGATGAACCCGCCACCTCGAGGTTTACATCTGTCCGGTCAAACACTTGTCCCTGAAGGAGAGGCTAGTAGTGTTCAGCCTCCACTGCCCTCGGGGGGTGACAATGTTCCTATCTGGGATGCAGAAATCCGAGCCATGAAACTCCAGCTTCAAGGAGTCATGCAGAACATACAGAATAAACCCTCTACAACAGCCAACTCTCCGTTTGTCGCCTCTATCAGGGACAAACCCCTACCTCCAAAGTTCAAAATGCCCTCGATCGACTCTTTCGATGGCACAACGGACCCAGTTGACCATTTGGAGACTTACAGGACCCTAATGATCCTCCATGCTTTTCCTGATGAGATCATGTGTCGGGCTTTACCCGTGACGCTTAAGGAGCCGGCTCAACTATGGTTTAATCAGCTATCGCCAGACTCCGTCTCTACTTTCCAACACCTAAGTGATTCCTTTCTGAGCCATTTCATTGGCGCTCAGCGCCAGCGGCGTTCGGCAACTCAGTTTCTTAATATCCGTCAGACGGAGGAGGAGTCGCTACGTAGCTTTGTCACCCGTTTCAACACCAAAGCCCTACAGGTGGTGGAAAATGAAGACAAGGTCATCCTTACGGCTTTCATGGTCGGTTTACGATCATCTAATCTCTTATTCTCCCTCTCCAAAAACCCTCCAACCTCTATGGCCACCCTCCTTTCCAAAGCCCAAAAATATATGAACGCCGAAGACTCTTTGCCAACCCGCGAAGATACTACAACTAAAAACCCAACCTCCAGGGAGAAGAGAAAGGAATCTGAAACTAGAACCACCCAATATACACAGCAAACCCCTCAGTATACCGACTGACCCGTTCGTCCCGATCGATCGGCACCTACCCGATTGCTGGTCGGTTCGAGCGATACACTCCCCTCAATTCCCCCATGGAACAAGTCTTGAACCAGATCCAACGAGATTACAACTTGAAATGGCCCCAGCCCTCACGGTCTCCTTCCAACCGATGAGATCAATCCAAGTATTGCCGTTTCCATCAGGACCACGGCCACAACACTGAGGAATGTGTTAACCACAAAGACCAGGTAGAGAATTTGATACGCCAGGGTCCCCTCAATCGGTTCACGGCAGCCCGTTCTCCACAGCGGCCAAGGACTGAACCCGCCGGGGGCCACCGCAGACAAACCCCTCCCCGACAACTCGCACAACCTAACCGGGACAATGATCGGCCCCCACCACAACCCTGACCACAAGGCAACCCTGTTCTCCCAGTCCGAGAGATCAGAGTCATCGCTGGCGGGCTTGTATGCGGAGGACCATCCCGTTCGGCCCAACGAGCTGAACTCAGAAAAATCAGACAGGGCTCCGATAAGGAAGTTGCCATATTGGATCGCCTCTTCAAACACCCCAAGCAGTGGACCGAACCCATCACCTTTACAGAGGCATCCGTTTCCCCTATGACGACCCCCTCGTCATCTCTGTTCTCCTATCCAATTGCAAAGTCCGACAAGTGCTTGTCGACAACGGCAGTTCGTCAGACATTATCTTTCTAAACGCCTATTGCCAGCTCAAGGTCGGCGAAGAAAAATTGTCCTCTCTCCAGACCCCGTTAGTCAGCTTCACAAGGGATCGGGTGACCTCCATAGGTTCCATCAATCTTCCCATCACCATCGGAGAGTATCCACGGCAGACCACCAAGTTACTCACTTTCCTTGACGTCAACTGTCCTTCTTCCTATAACATAATCCTCAGCCGCACAGCTCTTAACGCTTTCCAAGCTGTCACCTCCACATACCATCTAGCCATGAAATTCCTCACCGACCTTAGGGTAGGCACCGTGAGGGGCGAGCAGACGATGGCTAGAGAATGCTACGTCGCCTCACTAAAAGAGGTCAAGCTGAAGGAAGCTATGATCATCGAAGGATTCGATGTCAGAGACAAAGAAGAGTTAGTCAGAGGGGAACCAGTGGAAGAACTTGTCGAAGTCCCCATCGATCCTAAGAACTCAGCCAAAACAGCCAGGATTGGCAGCCAACTATCCTCCCAGGCCAAGGCCGATGTCACAGCTTTTCTAACCGAGCACAATGATGTGTTTGCCTGGACCTATTCCGATATGCCGGGCATCGATCCCTCTTTCATCACTCACCGTCTCAGTATCGAGCCCCACTTCCGACCTTTCTGCCAGAGGCAGCATATCTTTCACCCGGAACGCAATGCCCTCATTGTCTTGAAGGTAGACAAGCTACTGAAAGCACAGTTCATCCAAAATATGGACTACCCCAGGTGGCTGTCCAATGTAGTCTTGGTCCTCAAAAACATTGGTAAATGGCAACTCTGCGTCAACTATTCCAATCTTAATCGAGCTTGCCCCAAAGATAGTTATCCCTTTCCCCGAATAGATCTGTAGGTCGATGCCATTGCCGGACACCAGATGCTTAGTTTCATGGATGCCTTCTCCGGCTACAATCAAATTCTGATGCACCCGGCTGATCAAGAACACACCTCCTTCATCACAGACAGAGGAACTTATCACTATCGTGTTATGTCGTTCGAATTGAAAAATGTCGAAGCAACTTACCAACGTCTGGTCAATGCCGTCTTTCAACACTAGATAGGCTGGAACATGGAAGTCTATGTCGATGACATGCTAGTCAAGAGTAAACACTCCTCTAATCATTTGGTAGACCTGCGAGAAACCTTTGAAACCTTACGCAAATATCAGATGAAGCTAAATCTAGAGAATTGCGCCTTCGACGTAGGATCTGGAAAGTTCTTGGGCTTCATGGTTAGCCAGTGGGGCATCGAGGCCAACCCTAAAAAGATCAAGGCCCTGATAGAAATGCGGTCTCCCAGAACGGTCAAGGAGGTTCAACGGCTCAACAGGCAGAGTCGCCGCTTTCAACCGTTTTATTTCTCGTGCAACAGACAAGTGTCTTCCATTTTTTAAAGTCCTCCGACAGGCTTTTGAGTGGAACACTGAATCTGAGGAGGCCTTTCAACAACTGAAGCAGTGCATGGCCAACTCTCAAGCGCTCTCAAGCGAAACCCTCTTCCTCTACTTAGCTGTATCAAACACTGCAGTCAGTGCTGCCATTGTCAGGGAAGATAGCTCAGTACAACGTCCAGTCTACTATATCAGCCATGCTCTCAGGGGGGCAGAATAGAACTATCCTCTGTTGGAGAAAATGGCCCTCGCCTTTGTCATAGCCTCAAGGCGCCTTTGGCTTTACTTCCAAGCTCACTCTATAGTGGTTCTCACTGACCAGCCTTTGAAAAAGGTCCTACAACAGCCAGAGTTGTCAGGCAGACTGATGCAATGGTTCGTCGAGCTCAGTCAATTTGAAATCTCTTACCGACCTCGAACAGTGATCAAAGGACAGACCGTCACCGATTTTATCTTGGAATTCACCAATCTCACATCGAATGTGCCCCCTCTACTAATGCAATTCAACTCTGACGCAGAAGTCCCTCATTCCTGGACCCTTAATGTTGATGGATCATCCCGCAAAGAAGGCAGTGAGGCCGGTCGCATCCTCACCGCCCCCGAGGGCAGGTATTTCAAGTGTGCCCTCCGTTTCCTATTCGACGCAAGCAATAATGAAGCCGAATATGACGCCTTGGTAGCGGGTCCTCATCTGGCCAGAGACATTGGTGTAAGCCATCTTCATGTGTTCAGGGATTCCCAGCTGATCGTTGGACAGATTACTAGGGAGTTTGTAGACGTCCCCGAATGTCCCGGGAGGGAAATCCCGTTTTGTTCATTTGGGCTCACTACAGTTCAGGACTCAATGTCACAGTCCTGTATCTAATCTTGCAGAGTGAAATGCAAGACCGATGAATCATCAAAGAGTCCAAATCCAGCAAATCATTTTTGAAAACAGATTTTTTGAAAGAAGTGCCAAACATGGACTGCTTTGCCAGGTACAGAGTCGCCACCTAAATATTTTATTTTGGGGGAAATTTAGGAAACCCTGACTCGTTGCCTAAGGCCACGTGTCCGTCATCACCAAAGTTGCCTCGGCTCGGGAACTTGGGTACGATTGGGGAAGGTCACTTCGTGAGCACCCCCGCTCGCCCGATCAAAGATCGGCCTCTACTAACCATGATATCTAGTTTTGAAAACATTATGCGTTCTTATTCCAGTTATTAGCCTAGGTTTACTATGTGATGCGCACAGCATACAAGTATAGACCGGGTCGCCCGAATTGGAACAAAACATTTCATGTTTGTTTTTGAAAGATGGTTTGCTACTCGCAAGTAGGCTTAAAATGCAGATTTTGCCACCCTCAGGTGGGCTTAGAAAAGATGATTTTGCCACTATCTAGTGGGCTTAAAACTCACAGTCAATGCATTGTTCCAATCCAAATAACCCAACCTTCACCCACAGGCATTCAGGCAGTTATATCACATAAGCAAATAGCCTCATGGTAAGCATGCTATCATGGCAGTCACTCACATACATGCAAGGATGCTAAAGCGTAAAAACTTACCGAGTACTCCAAGCCAAAACAGAAACTATGTTAGAAATCCATGCATGATCCTAACTATACAGAAATGCCTAATGCAACACATGCAAGAATGCAACTAAGATAGGCTCGGCTATTCTAAAGATGGCATGTGAAATGCTACAGCTAACAAGTATTCAACTCGGAATTGAAATACAATGCAGTTGGTATGATGCGCCGAGCCCGGTGCATGCAAAACAGATGAATGAATGCAAACATGCTATCATACTGTATGCTAATTGAAACATGCCCTAAACTAACCATCATAAGCTGGTAAATAAAAGGGAGAAAGACGTGGGGTTGGAAGACATACATCACACACACGCACACTTATTACAACATTGCCCTCGCTCGGAGGATCCGAATAAATAATATACAGTCCGAATAAATAGTACAGTCCGAATAAATACAAAACCCTAATTAATTAACAAATTTAACTAGGAAAGCAGTAAACTAGCATGCAAATCTATGGACCGCCTCAGCTCTGTTCCGAATGATGAATGATGCATGCTTGAGTTGCCTTACGCGGAAATCCATTGTGATGCCCCAATTAGCCTCTGTTTACAATTAAGCCTGGAATATTGCACGAAGCTCTAAAAGACTGTCGATTTCTGATTTGCTACAACAGAGAGCAAGAAAGGGGCATGGCAGTGTATTTTCACATATGTATGCTTGCCTCGATCCTCGTGCCACCAATCACGCATCCCGATGCATGATGGCCGAGGAGTCGAATTGCACGACTCAATATGAAATGAATGCACATGAAAACACAACAAGACCGAGACTCCATCATGGTTAATCCGGAGTGCTGGTGACCGAGAATTGAGACACGTTCCATCACTCGGAGTACGAAACGTCTCTCGTTTCCCGTGCTTGGGCTAACTCCTATCCCAAACACAATGCAATATGCATGACATGCATGAATGCGACTAACATACAACCTAGCATACGCAATGCTATGAGATGGCATACATAATGCTCGATGTAACATGGCATACATAATGCTCTAACATACAACCTAGCATACACAATACTATGGATTAAGATGGCATACACAATGCAATATGGGCTTACACCAATATGAGTGGACCTCAGCCATACTCACATCAGCGGCCATAAGATGAAAATGAGACAACCGAAATGTGTGCACACATGCACGTAAACCGAGGACCGAACCTAAGGCACAAAATGTCACTCTACCAAAGCATGGCAAGGGATGCAAGATGGCATACAATAGCATGTAAATTTCAGCACTAAAACATGATGCTAAATGGTCCCGAAACATGGAAATATGGCAACCGATGCATAAAATAAACCCCGAAACTCAAAACTAGGCACATGTATTGACTTATAGCTATACAAAGCATGCATTATTTGACTATGAAGCACAAAGACAGAGCCAAGGCAGTCCCAAAACATGAACATTTTTAGTTCAAAGCATGACCAAAAGATGCTAGCATGATGGACTAAAATAGCATGCACTTTGACTAGCAAACATGGTTTACATGGCATGTATATGAAGCGCATGAGAACTCATCAAACCAGCAAAAATCAGTGAATAAAACATGCCAAAATATACCCAAATAATCACTGAAATGCAGCCAACATGTGTAAAAATGATGAGCTCCTTTAGAGGGCCATGCAAGGAGTTATTAAGCACATGCAAGACAGACACTTAGCAAGACTAAACCAACTCTGGAAATGGGTTATGACAGCCCTAAAACCCACCAAATAGGCCCTGGAATCAGTCTTGGAAACATGCAAAGAAAGGCCTCTTTGAGAGGCCTTGAATGAGATTGCTCTACACATGCATCATAGACATAAAATATGGCCAAGACGGCCTCAGACAGAGCCAAGGAAGACCTCAAAACCCTCAGAATAAAGCCTGAAAAGTGACTTCAATGCATGCAAAATAGGGTCCCTTTGGAAGGCCTAAAAGATCCCCAAACAAGACAAGGAGAGAGGGGGTCACCCCCCTCTAATTTTGGCCCTCAAAAATGCATCAAAGCCACTGAAAATCCACTGGATTTCAATAGCTAAGAGGCCAAACCAGGGCCAATACAAGTGCTCTAATGCATAGCCCTAATCATGGAGAGATGAAGCATGCATAGGGGGAAGATGACCCCAAACAGAAAATAGACCTTAATCAAACATGAATATGATGTCAAAAAAAGACTTTTTTCAGTTTAGGTCAAGGTCCAAAAAGGCTCACAAATAAGGCTAACATATCATGCAAAAACGGCCCTAAAAGAGGGATTGAACAAACAGGGTAGTAAAAGGCCTCAACCAGCAAAGAGCCCTTCAAAAAAGTTGAAGAGGGACTCAAAATAAGATACTTTACAGTTTGGATCGAAGCCCAGAAATGCTCACAAGTAAGGCTAATATATCATGCAAGATAAGCCCTAAAAGAGAGATAAAGCACAAAGGGGGAGTAGAAGACCTCAAACAGAAAAAAGTTCTTGACCAAACATGAATACGAGCTCAAAATAAAACTATTTTCAGTTCAAGTCGAAGCCCAAAAATGCAAGCAAAAGGAGCTAAGATATAGAGCAAAGATATGCAAAAATGGGGAAAATAGAAGCTTACCCTTGTAGAACCAAACTTCAGCAGCTTTTGGACCAAGTTGGTGAGATTTCAACCTCTGCAAATGACCTCCAAGGGGCTGGAATGGGTGATGGAGGTGGTAGGCTATGAGGTGTAGGGTAAAATGGCCAAGAAAATGGGTGTTTGGAGGCTTGAAGTATAGATATAGGGGGTGTATGTATACTAATGCCTCAGCTGATTTTCTAACCCTTAGAAATGAGGTAGGGTGCTGGTTATATAGAGGGAGATGAGACAAAGAAAATAGGGGAAAAACCAATTCAAATCTCCCCCCAAAAGGACAGACCCTCGGACAGAGGGTCTGGTGCAAAACAGCTGGCACAGCTGGAATGCACCAGGAGGGACAAAAATGGCCGGCCAGGTGCAAAAAGGTCAGGTGGTCGGCCGGCCACCTCCCCTGGCCGGCCGACCAGGGGTCAAAGGGGTCAAGCAAAGTTACTGGCCGGCCACCCTAAAAAGGTGGCCTCCCAGATGAGTGCAACACAGTTGTATGGAGAAAAACCAGAAAAAATGGTTCAGGAGAGAGAAAAGCCAGCTTTTTAGAAGGGTTCAAAAGGGTCAGGGGGAATTACTGGCCGGCCTACCCATATCGGTGGCCTCCCAAGTGTGTACAACACAATGGTGTGGTGGAAAGTCAGAAAAAGTGGCCCGGGAATGGGAAAAACCAGCTTTCTAGTAAGAAAAACGGGCGACGAAGAGCGATGAAGAGAAAAGTTGGTTTTTCAAAAAAATTGCTGGCCTCCCACCCTCCTACAACCTTCCTAACAATGAAAATAAGGTCTCTGCCAAAAATGAATCCAAACCGATGCAAAATGAAGGTTCGGGGGCCAAAACGCACGGTCCGGGGCCCCAAAAACTGACTGTTAAGTACCGGAGGTGGCGTTTGACCACGAAGTTGGTCTCTCGGGCCGCAGTGTCCCTCAAAAGGGAGGAAACAAGGTGTATGCCAAAAATCGGAGCAAACGGAGATAGTTAAGCGGTCCCGAACCGAGGCACACGGCCGACGGCTCCGAAAACCGGGAACCGGGCTCCAAACGGGAAAAATGGCCTACGACCACGAAATGTAGCCTACGGTCACTGAGAGATGATCTACGAGACCTCTCCCTCCCTTCGGGAAGAGAAAACAAAGAAAACAGGGCCTGGTTCGCAAACCAAGGCAAAGCACAAAAGAGTCCGGAAGTCCGGAGGTAAGGCTCGCAGCCGTGACTCCGCAACCTCAGAATGAGCACAATATGTAACATCACCAAGCGCTCAATCGGTGACGTCTGAGTCTTAAGGTCAATCAAAAATAGGGTGTCTACAGTTGCCCCTCTTTGACAGAACTCGAAAGTCATAAGTGACGGGAGTGAATGTCAAAGCCCAGAGACGACCCATTTTTGACAAGGCCGAAGACTCAGACAAACATACAAGATAACAAAGAAATGTGCCCGCAGGCATGCCCGCAGGCGGGGGGCAAAATGCAAAGCGACATGCACCAAGTCAGATGTAACTCAATGATCATGCGAAGCAGCAAGCTGTAATGAAGCAAATATTCACAATAGATGCAACAGTTTTAAGCAAGAATGCAAAGCAATACTACATTTCATGCAGTTTAAGAATGCGGAGAATCATTGAATTCTCGCCACGTCTCACACGGAGGGGATACAATACCTGTGTGGCTCGTCTAGTCGCACCAGCCTCAAATGAACCTTACATACAATATCGTGCCTGAAAAAGGAAGAAACTCAACAAGCACAACATAGTTAGCAACATATGTTCAGTGTGATATCGAGTGCAGACAAATGCTCTGTTAATGGGTGAGTGCATCGCAATGCGAGAAGCAACGTGCGTGACAACGCGAGTTAAGCACAAGGGTATGACAATACTCGTGAAACATGCAGAATAGTGCAAGTGGTGTGCATGAGAACGCAAGTTACGTGCATAACAATGCAGGATAAGTGTAAACTCGAATGCACATTTTGAAACGAAACAACGAGCAAAGCATATTCAAAAAGGGTACACTTTGATCGCGACCTCCGGTTCACCTCCCGGAGGGGTCACAACATATTCAAAAAGGGTACACCTTGCTCTCGGCAAGTAATGATGAAACACACATCGAAAGTTGGAGTTGAAGTTCCCGTGGAGGGGTTTCGCGACAAAAAGTGCACTTTCCTTGTACTTTCTCGGGTGCCGGGGACTCCAATCTTCACCAAAATTTGCAGAGACCTTGGAGACTACCTTGGGAATGCTGCCGGCCAAGTTTAGTCCAAGGGGGAGGCCATCGGCCAAGTTTGAGGGAGAGGGATGGCCGGCCTACCAAAAAAGGTGGCCGGCCGGCCACCTAGCCCAAATCCGGGGCAGTTTGGTCCTTTTGCTCTTATTTCTTTAAATCCACTCGGCCAAACACCTTTTCCTCACAACTCTAACTCCGAAATCAACCCCTCTACCTTCCTAGAGCATTTTCCCTCTCAGATCTGTGCTCCATACGCGTTTTCCAATGCCCCACGCAAGGTTGTTTCGCGAAATCTTTCGGTTTTCAACACTTTGAACCGATTAAATTTTGATTTCGGTGCTTCTTTTCTCATTTTCACCACTTGAGGTAAGTTTGTCTCAATATTTGGAAGATTTTCTCGGGAGTTGACTTTTGTTGACTTTTCCGTTTCCCGAGAGTTGACTTTTGTTGACTTTTTCCAATTTCGGCTCATTTTGCTCATTTTTGCTGCTTTTTGCAGATTTCTTGAAATGGCCGGTCACTTTCCTCACGGTGGGGGTCCTCCAGGCGCCGGAGATGATCCAGATATTATGGCTCTGCCCCCGAGGGTTCGGCCATTCATCCCCGAGAGGTACGACCCTCCGACACATATACTCCCTCAGGCGGTTTTTTATCATTTCACTGATTTCGATGATCGAGCGCCTGGGGATCTGCTTTTGCGAGAGCCGGGGTCCCACCTCTCTTATCAGGCACGAGAGGTATGTACTTCACTTCTACATTTTCTGCAATATATTCTGCATTTTCCGTGCATTTCATGCTTTTGCTGTGTATTTTTTATCTGCTCGTTCTAAATGCGTTCACACACCATACTGCTACTTACTTTAGCACACAGCTTGTTCTGAATACTTAATCTAAAACACAGTATTCTGTTAGCATCTTGAACACACGGCTCAATCACTTTGATTTCTGAACACGCAGCCCATAAATTGATTGTGAACACACAGCACACACTTGGTAGAAGGTTGAACACGCAGCCCAAACTTTGAAATCTGAACACACAACCCAAATTGAAGGTGAACACGCAACACACACTTTGAATTTCTGAACACACAGCCCAAATCGAAGGTGAACATACAGCACATACTTGGAGATGAACACACAGCCCACTAATTTTGAAATCTGAACACACAGCTCAAACTTTGAGGTGAACACACAGCCCACTGATTTTGAAATCTGAACACACAGCTCAGCTACTTGACGTTGAACCCACAGCTCAAACTTTGAGTTGAACACACAGCCCACTGATTAAGAGTTGAACACGCAGCCCAAACACTTGAATTCTGAACACACGGCTCAGATACTTGACGTTGAACACACGGTTCAAACTTTGAGGTGAACACATAGCCCACTGATTGAGAAATCTGAACACACAGCTCAGATACTTGACGATGAACACGCAGCTCACACTTTGAGGTGAACACACAGTACACTGATTGAGAGTTGAACACGCAGCCCAAACACTTGAATTCTGAACACACGGCTCAGATACTTGACGTTGAACACACGGTTCAAACTTTGAGGTGAACACACAGCCCACTGATTGAGAATTGAACACGCAGCCCAAACACTTGAATTCTGAACACACGGCTCATACTTTGAATTTCCTGAACACACAGCCCAGATTCTGTATCTGATTTCATTTTGCACACAGCTCATACATTTCATTTGCACGCAGCTTATTCATTTCATTTGCACGCAGCTTATACATTTCATTCTGAAACTGAATACATGTGTTCATCCTGAATGCAGGTGACTTCTCGTACTGCGCGAGGATATGGCTCCATCGCGGCGAGAGAGTGGTACGCAGAGCTCCCAGAGGCTATCCGGGATTTGGTTAACGTGGCAGGGTTTGGGCCCTTTTGCACTGGGATATCTCGCTGTCCTGCTAGTAGGACGCTGATAGGTGCCTTGGTAGAGAGATGGTGGGACACCACCAACTCCTTCCATTTCTCTGCTACAGGGGACATGACTATGACCCCGTTTGACTTCGCGGTATTGACTGGCCTTGATGTGGGAGGTTGGGCAATCCCATATGACGAGGACATGGGCCAGTGGGAGGCCGCCTGGATATACTTATTGGGAGCTCGCCCGCCAGTTGACAGATCTTCGGGCAGAGTCCGATATACCTGGTTTTCTTCCCATTTCAGGAGGGTGGAGATAGAGCCTGAGACTCCTGAGGAGGTAACGCAGTACACCCGCGGATTTCTGATGTTCCTCTTCGGGACCACTCTGTTCGCTGATAGGGGGAACACTGTCGGGCTCTATCTGTTGAGTGCTCTAGTGGACCTATCACAGGTCAGCCGATATGATTGAGGTGGCGCCAACCTGGCTACTCTCTATTGCTATATGAGCGCGACCTCCCGCGAACGGGGGAACATGGTTGGCGGCTATTGGAGGGCCTGGGAGGTACTTTTTGCCCTCTTGATTTACATTTCTGCTTCTCATTATTTGTACATTGCACATACGGCGCACTTTACACTCTGTACCTTGCACTTTGCTCTTAGCATTTTGTATTTACATTCTACACTCAGCATTCTATATTCTGATGGCTATTGCTATGTTTCTCACAGTTATGGGTCTACGCGTACTTCTCGACACTAGCCCCAGAGCTTGAGGTGGAGGTGCCCCTCATGACTCCATATTTACTTGTATTCAAGGGCCAGTACCGGCCGAGACCTCGGGAGTCTTTCCTCTACCTGCGGCAGTACTTCGATACAGTGCGGTCGTCAGAGGTATTTCAGAACTCTCAGTTCTTCATGTTTCCAATCTTTGATTTATCTTGCACATTCACAATTTCTGATCAGCTTTATGCATTGGCTATCCGCAGATCACATGGCAGCCCTGGGCGCCTTTAGGTAGAGACCTCCGATTTCAGTTTGCCGGAGCATGGGGTGCCTCTCGGTATAGGATCCTGTTCGAGGGGCCAGTTGGTAGGGCCTGGTTTTTGGGGGATCGCTTCTTGCGTCAGGTATGGGGCTATCCTGCTCAGGACATTCCTTCAGCACCTCCAGATGATATGCGGACCGCTGATAGGCTCCCTCCCCAGGGTGTCGTTAGTGCTATGCAAGGTACCGATGCATTCCTACATTTGGAGCAGGGGGAGTACGCGACCTACCGTCACACCTACCTGATGCCTCCACTGACAGGAGTCCGTACTCCGACGAGGAGGTCTTCTGGTATGCCCTCATCGAGCAGGGCTCGGACTGCAGATGTCTCTTCCACCAGCAGGGCTGGCACATCTAGAGGTGGGAGTGGATTGGTTCCTCCGATTCCTCTGACTCATCATCATCCTGGATGGCCAGATATGCCGGCTGAGTTGATGGGATGGCGATATGGGACTTCCTACCCGATTCTGATAGAGCCTCCTATGCCTGACCACCGATATGTCAGTGACCTTGACTCACCACTGGTATGTTCCACTGTTTTCCGTTTATCACTAAGATACTTTGGTGTTTGTTTATTTATTGATGACTTGAGCTTGTATCTGCAGCCACCCAAGGAGTACATGGACGAGGTGCTCGGGATGGTAGCCTCACGTGAGGGCATGGTCCTGCGGAGAGAGGCGCAGTTGTCCATCATGGGTGTCCAGGTACCCGTTAGTTTTCTTGCATTTATCATACTTCTGATGACATGTTAATCCTTAACATCTTACTGCATTGATAGGCTGCCTGTGTAGAGCACATCTGACACACACCACATTCATGTACTATATCTGCATACATCCATTCTGTGTAATTTGTTTGCATCTGTATCTGATATACATGTTTTGGCTGATGTATTCAAATTGCATTCTTCATTTTCAGATGCCTCCGGTGTATGCTCAGTCACAGGCCGGGCCATCCAGGCCTTCCCGAGGAGCTGGGCCATCTAGGCCTTATTGAGGAGCTGGGAGAGGGGAGTCGTCTCGCGGACGAGGCGAACGCAGGGGGCACATCATAGAGGAGGAGTCCAGCGAGGAGGAGGAGGCTGCAGATCCCCAGTCAGAGACATCTGCTGACAGAGAGGGTGGCTCTGACCCCGGTTCCGGTAGTGGAGATGAGGCCGAGGGGAGTTCTGAGGATGGCAGCCCCGACTCAAATGGTGATGATGGTGCAGAGGCTGTCCCGTAGAAGAGGACGAAGAGGGCCTCTTACTCTTGCTCTTGAGAGCATTGATGCAGTTGTTTCCTGCTTTATTTACCTTTTTACTAGTAGTTGTAGCACATTGTACATTGTTAGGCAGTTTTATTTTTTGTAAAACTTATACCCTTGTTGTAAAATGTTGTAACAAAGGAAGCATGATGGAATGAAACAGCTTTTAAAAAAGTGTTGTATTTTATGTTCTTAGCATCGCATCGCATCATTTTGCACCAAAATGAGATTGAATGGAAATGTGCATTGTGTATTTGCCCAGGCAGGTAGTGAACCGACACAACAAACTAAACAACTTAACTCACCGAGAAATATCAGAATCTTAGCAAGTTTACAACTCGATAAGCAAGACACAACAATGTTGATTTAAACAAAGAGTAACGACTCAAAATACAAGGCTCGACAACTATGATAAACAAGACTTGATAATCAAAACAGCTCGACAAACAAAGCAACAACTCGATAAACAAGATGTCTCAACAAACAAACAACAACTCGATAAGCAAAGCAACAACTCGATAAGCAAGACTTAACAACAACTCTATAAACAAAGTGCATTTCGAACGATCTGGGTGACGGAACGCATCCGAAACTGGGGGAGATGGAGGCCTTCGACACTCCCGATGCATGCAAATTCTGGGAACTTCCTTCTAGAGGGTAGAACAGTACCAAAGACACACTTGGGAGCACGGCCAGCCACCTTTCGGAGCTGGCCGACCAGCTTTTTGCATTGGAGGGGAAAGGGGTGGCCGGCCTACCAGAAAAGGTGGCCAGCTGGCCACCTAGCTCAGCAACCACCAACTTTTTGACACGTGTCCCCCGAACAGTGTCTTATCCTCTTTAAAAGCCCTAGCCTCGTGGTTGATTCATTTCATCTCAGTTTTGCACCAAAATAGAGGCGTTTCTCGTCGAAAATCTCACAGCTTGGATCGCTTCTCTAGATAGCTCGGAAAAGTTGAACTTCCGGGGCTTCGGCTTGAATGCACTATTCACGCTGAGCCGTACTCCGCTGCACCTTCCCTTCCTTCATGCCGCAGCGAGGTTTTGGAACCCGGTAACACATGTTTTTAGCTTCGGCGGGCAAGAGGTATGTCCAACTTTCGAAGATTTTCAAGTTTTGATGGAATCTGAACGCCATGAAGAAATTTTGCCTTAGTTTCACTTCGGTCACGCCCAAGCTTTAGGGCAAATGTGTGGACTCACCATGCATGATTCTCGGTCTCTGATCTGCAACGGGGAACTGGACATCCTCGGCTTGATTCATCGCTTTTCTGATGCCGGTGACCGCGGCAACCATTATTGGCAAGGCTTTCGACAACATGCATTTTGCTTGTGCATGCTATCTCACTTTTTGCTTGCCCTATGCTTTAGTGGATCTAGCATTCGTTTGATTGAAGTTGCGCAAGGCTTGAAGGAAGGAAAGAGCTGCATCGCCATGACATTGGCTGAGACACTGATGGGCTTGGATGCTTTCTATCGCCAAGAGGCCACCAGATTTGCGGGGAGCCCGCTACTGCTACAGGTAATGTTTCCCACCCAATCTCACATATATATTGCTCACATCACTCGGCCCTCGGGCTCGGTTTTTTCTCACAAAACCCTTTCCTTACTTTTCTCTCATCGTGCATCTCTCTATTCTTTATTCTCTCATTTTTCATCCCTCCCCAGGTATGGTTGATGGATAAACTGCAGGTTGTGGACTCTTGCCCAGCCTACTCAGCTCGCAGCTACTTCTTTCGATAACACCTAGTCGATGCCCTTGATGAGGGATGGTGGTTCGACTGGATGTGCAATTTGTCTGCAGATCGCATTGCTTGGCGCTATCCTTGGCTCAATCTCCCGGCAATGAGCTATAGCATGTTCCGACAGACCGGGATTCAGTTGATTGGTCTAACCCACTGTGCGTTCTACTTTCCGTTCCGGTTCCAACACCAGTTCGATCATGATCAGACTTGCCCGCCAGAGGGGATAGAGTCTCCTGCCGCATTCTCGGTCCGAGGTGCACAGCTTGCCCGATATGCTACAGCCTGGAGGACTAGAGAGCTCTTGGCCCCCACTCCCACTTTTATTTTCACTTTGTCTGACGAGTGCTTGGATTGGCTCAATGAAGAGGCACAGATTGGGCCCATTTTGGCATCAGAGGCTTCGACCAGCTCTGGGAGGGGGCGCAAGGACACCTGACTTATCTATGCCCCGGATTTATCGCTTTACCAGTACTTTCAAGTTTTCTTTATGAATGTAATAAAAAGCAACTTCAATTTGTATGCAAGAGTAGGAGAACTCTGTATTGAAATCAATGAAATTGAAGGTTGTGGGTACTGAAAATTTTCCACTTTGGTCCAAAAATGGTCTAAGTTGTAAAAAGATTAATTTGAACAAAGTCAACTTTTATTAAAACTTTTCAAAACCATTTTCGATATGGATCAGAACTGGACATGCCTGAGATCTGTCACTGAGATGCACAACCCTGGATCCTAGCAACTGGAAAGTTGCCCCTAGTCTGTATAGTACCGCGGCACCACACAGCAATGGAAAGTTGCCCCTAGTCTAAAAGCACTGCACCGGAGATCATAACCGAACTCTCAAACGCTGAATAGACGAAGATGGCCGAGATGATCAAATGGACAAAGTTGATCGGGGAAAGAGTTTATGGCTGAAATCCAGGATGAAGTTGCTTACGTATCCCAAAGATGGGAATCAAGCCTTACGTAGTTCAGGCTCGGGTTCACTCGAGTATTTTCACTCTCCTTTTACGCTCTAACTTTTGCCAAGGCCGCCCTTTGCGGGTTTTCAACCTTGCGAGCTCAGTTTTTATAATTTCAAATTTTTGTGCTCTGAGTTTTGCCTAGGTCGCCTTTCGGGTTTTCGGCCTAGCGAGCCTCTCAAGGGTAATATTTCTTCAACTTATCCATATTGATCGGTTGTGAGAACTCTAGGCCATCTAGATCTATCAAAACCACAGCTTCACCTGACCAGATAGACTTAATGATGTAGGGACCAGTCCAATTGGGTCTGAACTTGCCCCTTGGGTCGTGGATGGGAGCTCGGTTGTCCTTGAGCACCAAATCCCCTTCTTTTAGATTCCTGGACTTAACTTTCTTGTTAAAAGCCCAGGCAATTCTGCGCTGATAACCTTGAACATGGTACAGTGCTTTCAGTCTTCTCTCATCAAAGAGCATGAGTTCCTCAAACCTGCTCTGCTGCCAATCTGCTTCGGCTATTTGACACTCAGACAGTACTCGCAATGACGAAACCTCAATCTCGATAGGTAGAACGGCCTCCATCCCATAAACCAATGAATACGGAGTCGCCCCAGTAGAAGTTCTAATTAAAGTCCGGTAGCCCCACAGAGCAAACGACAGCTTATCTGGCCAATCCCGGTAGGTGTCCACCATTTTCTGCAGTATGTGTTTGATGTTCTTGTTGGCGGCCTCAACTGCTCCATTGGTCTGCGGCCGATAGGTGGACGACTTATGGAAAGCCACATTGTATGGAAAGCCACATTGTATTTTTCCAACAAATCAATCACTTCCTTCTTGAAGTGGGAACCGTTATCTGAAATAATCTCGTTTGGGACTCCGTAGCGACAGATGATGTTGTTTCTGATAAACTTCGCAACATGTGAAGCCTTCAACACCGCATAAGATTGGGCCTCGACCCACTTCGTGAAATAATCTATCGCGACCAGGATGAACTCATGCCCATTCGACCCCTTGGAGTGACAGCCCCGATCACATCAATTCCCCAGACTGAAAATGGCCATGTCGAAGTCATATTGTACAGCTTTGACGGCGGAATGTTCATGCGATTTGCATGAATTTGACATGTGTGGCATCGCCGAACAAAACCGATACAATCCTCCTCCATGGTAGACCAGTAGTAACCTGTCTGAGGATTTTCCGTGCTAGCATTACTCCGTTCATATGCGCACCGCATTCCCCTCCATGGATGGCCTCCATTAGGCGCTTCGATTCTTCGGCATCGACACACAGCTTATGCATTCCCAGATGACCTCTCTTATACAGCTTACCTCCACAGATGATGAACTGAACGGCCATTCTTCTGATTGCCCTTTTATCCTTGGCATTTACCCCTGGCGGGTATGCTTCCTTCTCCAAGAAATTCCAAATGTCGTAATACCAGGGGTTTTCGTCCTGAGCCTCATCTATAGCAGCAATCGACTCGTAGGCTGGCGCAAATTTCTGGTCAATGATGACTGACGCATCCGGACTCCGAACGGGATGTCTATCATGGAAGATAGAGTTGCTAAAGAATCTGCGAACCTGTTGTTCTCTCTTAGTAGATGAGCAAAGTTTAGCTTCTCAAACCGAGGAATTAACAAATCCAAGGTCTGGTGATACATCATCATCTTTTCTTCTTTGACTTTCCAGTCTCCTTTTGCTTGAGACACAACAAGGTTCGAGTCCCCGATGACGTCCAACCGTCTTGCCCCTAGTTCCAGGGCTGCTTCTAGACCGGCAATGCATGCCTCATATTCTGCTTCGTTGTTCGAGACTTTGAATCGGAGTTTGAAGGCTAGAGGGATACGGGAATTGTCAGGTGCTATCAGCAACACCCCTATCCCATACCCGTACTGATTTGACGCTCCGTCAAAGTACATCGTCCAAGTTTCATCGTCGATGTGCAAAATGGCTTCATCTGGGAATAAGTACTCGACTGCTTCACCCCCTTCCACTGGATGATCGGCTAAGAATTCTGCTACTGCTCTTCCCTTGACTGACTTGCGTGTCACATATTTCAAATCGAATTCGGAGAGCAACAGCAACCAACAAGCTAGCCTACCCGTAAGTGCTGGTTTCTCGAAAAGATATTTGATGGGATCGAGTCGTGAAACCAACATTACGGAGTGAGCTAACAGGTAGCCCATACCAAAGCTAAGCAAGCCTTCTCCAACGGTGTGTAGCGAGTCTCATACTCTAGCATCTTCTTGCTCAGATAGTAGATGGCTCTCTCCACTTTGTCTCTGATTCTTGTGCGAGCATACAGCCCATTGTAGTCTCAGTCACTGAAAGGTACAATATCAACGGTTTCCCCGGCTCTGGTGGTGACAACACGGGGGGTTCTGTAAGTATTCCTTGATCTGTTCAAAAGAAGCTTGCCATCGGCCGTCCCATTGGAATTTCTTGCCTTTCTTCAGGAGACCAAAAAGTGGTTCACAAGTCAAGGTTAATTTTGAGATAAACCGTCTTATGAATTACACTTTACCCAGAAAGCCTCACACCTCCTTTTCAGTCCTTGGTGGTGGCATTTCTAAGATGGCCTTGATTTTGGAAGGGTCGACTTCGATACCTCTCTGTGTAATCAGAAACCCCAGCATTTTCCCTGCTGTAACACTGAATGTACACTTTTGGAGATTCAGCCGCAACCGGAATTCTCTGATCCTTTGAAAGAACTTTTACAAGGCGGTGTAGTGGCCCTCTCTTTCTTTGGACTTAACAATCATGTCGTCCACGTACACCTCAACCTCTTTGTGGATCATGTCATGCAATATTGTGGTCGCGGTCCGTTGATAAGTAGCTCCAGCATTCTTCAGCCCAAACGGCATGACTCTATAGCAGTATGTCCCCCACGGGGTGGTGAATGCAGTCTTTTTCCGGTCTTCAAGTGCCATCACTATCTGATTATAGCCTGAGAAGCCATCCATAAACGAAAGCAACGCGTGCCATGCTGTGAAGTCCACCAATTCATCAATATGCGGCAAGGGAAAGTCGTCCTTCGGACTAGCTTTGTTCAAATCCCTGAAATCCACGCATACTCGGATTCTGCCATCCTTCTTCGGCACCGGAACAATGTTGGCCAACCAAGTCGGGTATTCGGATACCAGCAGGAAGCCTGCGTCGATTTGCTTGGTGACCTCTTCCTTAATCTTGAGAGCCCAGTCCGGGCGGATCCTCCTGAGTTTCTGCTTGACGGGTCGGGCCTTGGGGTCAAGAGGGATCCGGTGCTGTACAATCTCAGGATCGATCCCAGGCATGTCTTCATAGGACCACGCGAAAACATCTTTCAAATCTTTTAATAAAGCGACTAAGCGCTCGCGTTCCTCCGAAGACAACGTGGACCCGATCTGGACCAGCCGCGGGTCCTTCTCAGTACCAATATTCACAGTAGTAATTTCATCCATTAGGGGTTTAACAAATCTCTCCTGCTCTTGTTCAATTAAGCGTTGCAAAACCGGAGGAATTTCTTCCTCGTCGTTTTCATCAAAATTTTGAAAGTCTGAGTTAATGCAATAAATCAAGGGCACAGAAAAGTACTCAGAAACCACAGCTACTTGATTCTCATTAAGCACATCCAAATCGTCCGATTCCTTGGTTACAATAGACTCGAAAGAGAAAGAAAAAGACGACCTGGACAAAACTGTGGCATCAGGGTTATCATCCCCAGGATTACCAGACTCAGACTCAGTCGAGCTGGAACCTGATTCCGACTCACAAGACTCGGTGGAATCAGATTCCGACTTACTACCTGACTCGGTGCTGCTGGACAAAAACCCCTCTTCATATTGCCAAGTGAGAGAGGGTGCGATAGATGCATCCAAAATAGTTCCTGGTAGGCCCGCAGCCATTTCGTTCCCAATCATGGAAACTGAGAAGTTATCCCCCAAGCACTTCTGGTCGATCGGAGGATCTGAAAGTAGACAAGCCAATGCTACCCCCATTTCAATTTCAGCGCCCTCAGAATCCACTTCCTTACACTGCTCAACTTCAGCTGATGGGTCTGTCCGCTCTTCGGCAACGTCATCCCCAGATAATTACAGGTCGAAGAAGATCTCGAAACATGACACACGCTTCTTCTCCGTTCAGCCATGGCTCTGGGAAGCCACAAAACGGAAAGTCCTCTCCCTCTCGGACGAAGCGTCCGTTTAGGGTACCCTGAATGGGCCTATGCATCAACTCAAAAGGCTTCCCAGCCTGCTTCGCTCTGGCTCTTCCAGCCATTTCCCTTCCCTTCCTTATCCAATCCTCTTTGGTAGGCAGATAACCTAAGCCAAAGATATGAGGGTTGTGTGGCACTTCGGCCAATGCTGCGACACCCTTCTAGCCGCTCCTTCCCAATCCCATCCCGGGGATGTGTTGTAGCTTGTTCATGAGGTATACAGATTGAGCACTGACATACACTCCCTCATTAACAGCCATGATGTTTTGCACAACCCGAGCCTTAGCTAAGGTAAACCCTGACATAAACACATCCTCTATGCCGTGCTCAATTTCCAGGACTGGTGTAGACATCTCCGGCGGTGGATGGATCGATGAATTTCCAAACACAATGGCTACTCCCTTCCCATGGGGGTATTTCACCATCTGATGTAAGGTGGACGACACTACCTTTACCTGGTGCAGCCACGGCCGTCCCAAAAGCAGGTTGAAAGTTGCAGGAACCTCTAAGACATGGAAATCTATCTCATGCTGTCCCGGTCTAACTTTGGTCTGGATCTTTACTGTCCCCATGACTTCTCGGCTCGTGTTGTCATATGCCCGAATTACCTGGGCTATCGGTATAAAGTCCACAGTCTTCAAACCGATTGCATACGATGTCCTTGCCGGGCATACATTGATGGCGGATCCGGTATCAACAAGAACCACCGGTATCCATTTATTTCTACACTCTACAGAGATGTAGAGTGGCTTATTGTGGTTCGCACCCTCAGGTGGCAGTTCCTTGTCAGAAAAAGTCAGCATCGGGGTAGCTCCTCCTGGAAAGACTAATCCTACCAGTTGCTCCGGCGTGGTTTCTATCGAGAGTTTATCCTTGTCCATGGCAGATAGAACAGCCTGTCTGTGCACTCGTGATGCCATAAGCAGTCCCCAAATAGAGATGTCTGCTTGTATCTTTTTTAACTGTTTGAGCACAGCCTCCTCTTCAAGTTGTTTCTCCTTCTGTTTCTCAGCTTCCTTATCCTTCCCAGATGCCTCTGGCTGGTCTAAGTGCGGGGGCTTGAAATACTGCCCGCTTCTTGTCACGTGATCAACCTCATCAAGATACCAGGTGTCGTCTGGTTGATTGCTCCCCAAATCCTCGTCTGTGTGGGCGAGACATAAATCATCGTCCTCCCACCACATCCCGTGAGCTGCCAACAGACATCTGTCTGGCTCCGGCTTGATTGTACTCGCAGTACTTTCAGCCCACATGCTCGCAGCATCTTCTCTCCTTGTGCCCACAGCATTTTCAATCCCCTCATGGGCTTTGGCTTTCCCGGTTCTCTCAGAATCCCAAAACTTTTCTTGTTCCACCTACGTCGGCGCAGTTTGTTGTTCAGCTTTCCCTGTATCCACAATGCTCCTGTTCTGAGCGAAATTCTTCGTACCGACGCTCTCCGGCAATGTACTCTGACTTCCGGCCCTTCCGGCCACAACTGATACCCTCACCCCTGTCGGGCCCTGTTCTGGTTGGAACTCTTCCACCACATCCGGTTGATCATCCAGCCATCCGGTAGCCTCTGCCGATTCCTCATAATTAAACCAGTTGACTGCCGCGCCCCTTGATTTTTGGTCATCGAAAAACTGTAGGTTGGCAAAGTCCTCTTCTACAACCGTCAAATCGTTTGTTCCCTGCTCAAATCTATCCCCCTGAATCACACATAATTCTGTTTTCTCTGGCAATTCTACACTTGGCTCAGGCTGGCCCGCTGACAGGATGTAATCACTCGGATCGTAGGCTTCCTCAGCAAAATTCCCAGACTGTTCAAATCCTGACTCAACAGTTCCATCCTCCTCTGCAATCTCCCATGCACCGTCTTCAACAGCCACCACCATTGGCTCAGGTTGGGTTGTAGAGATGTCCAGCATGCACAAAAAGTCAGTGCAGTCGGGAAGGAGCACCTCCGGCTTAGGTAGATGGGAAGGAGTGATATAGATGCTAGGATCGTAAGACATGACCCCAGTCTGGATAAAGTTGATTCTTTTGGGAGGTGGAGCTTGGTTATGTGTAGGGAGTGGGTTGGTTGTAACATTGGGTCTTTCTAGTGGCAAAACCACCTGTTTGTCAACGAGATCTTGAATCTCGTGACGCAATCTAAAACATTGGTCGGTGTTGTGACCGTGTTGCTGGTGATATGCACAGTATTTGGCTGGGTTGTGAGTAGGGGGTAGTGGATTTGGTAACAGCCTCGGCTCCAGGGTTTTAGATGCCCTTTTCTGATTAAGACCCCTAGAGCCTTGGACAGGGGCATGTACAATGGGGTGAAGGTTCTTTGGCCTCTGGGTTGGTATTTGGTGGTCTGTGTATTGCTTCCGGATGTACCGGAGAAGGGCGTGGCTGCCATGGGCCTTGGAAAGGAAGGGGGAATGGTGGCGACATGCTTACCTCCGAAGTTCTTGCAGTTGCAGCACCACTCGGGCCTGCATTGTTGTTGTGGTTAAAGGTTCTTCGAGGCTGCTCTCTGTCTTGGTCAATCAGACCCTGTTTCATTGCATCTTCAATTTGTACCCCCATCTCGTACAGATCTGAAAAGGTGGGGAAGAAAAGCACAATCATTTTTTGCATCAGTTTTGGCTGGAGATTGCGCACAATCATCTTGATCTGGTCCTTATCGGTGGGCCTTAGAGTCATCATCGAGGCCTTCGCCCTCCACCGGGTCACAAAATCCGAGAAGCTCTCTTTGGGCTCTTGCCTTGTTGTTTCGAGATCACGGGTTGTAATCTCGATTTGGGTGTTGTAAGAGTATTGCGCAACAAAGGCCTCGGCCATTTCATCCCAACTTCACTTGACATCATCCTCCAATTTCACATACCAGATGGCGGCCACACCCGACAGGGTCCGGCCGAATAGTGAAAGCTTCTGGGGTCTGGTTAGGCCCATCGGCCGTAGTATATCTGAGAATAGCCGGAGGTGGACCATGGGATCCCCAGATCCGTCGAAGCGATCGATCTGCGGCATTTTGAATCTATCCAGCAACGTCATAGCCACATCGGTATATCCGTCCTCGATATCTGGGATAGCCTTTACTCCCTGGGATTTTTTGAATAGCTTTCATTTTTTGAATAGCTTGCTTGCTCAATTTCAGTGCCGTAGGGTCTACTTCGAACTCGAAGGGAGAGTCCGGGTGGTTGACGGGTGTATGTGCCTTGGATAATTGAGGTGGAAGCAGGGGCAGAGCTAGCCCCATTGGAATGTTTGTGTCCTCTTGAACGGCCTGGACATTCGGCAAAATGTTCTGGGCATTTGGCAGGACATTCTAGGTAGTTGGTGTTTGCTCGGGTAGCGGGACCCCTGGTGGGGGAGGAACTGGATGTGAGGCTGATACTCCAGCTTGCTGCTGTAGCCAGGTAATTAGTTCTGCCTGTTGGGCCATGATTGTGGCCTGCTGTTTAGAGAACTCTGCTTGGCGGACAGCGTCTTCCTGCATTTGCTTCATGCTCTCTTGGAGCTGTCGCATCATTTCTTCCATTCTGGCCATATTCTGCTGATCCTGCTGACTGACTGGTATGTGTCTCTCTATGGCAGAAACTGAAACCTCAGCCCGATTGTTCACTGCTAGGGTAGACCACTGCTCTAGTAACCTTTGCTCAGACATACTACGCTTTCTCGGCCTCCGTCTGACAACCGGGGGTAGAGAATGAAACACTGGTTGTCCGTCAACCAGATCCTCAGATCGATTGAGTCGATGACCTCTTGTCCAGAGTGCTTGGGGAATATCTGCTTGGTCTGAAGCAATTGTGCTAAAACTGTCCTAGCAAAAAGATAAATAAAGCAATAAGGAAATAAATAACCAGATAAACGGACAGCATAACAGCTTAAAATAAACACACAACACACAGTCGGGCATAACAACACACGGTCGATAAGCTAAATACACACTGTCCTCAAACACTGATCATTATCCCTGAATCACTATCCCCGAAAACTGAATCTGATACCCGCAGATAACTGATTCTCAAAGTAACTAAATTGTTGCCCGTAGGCCTGATGCCCAAACTCGCAAACTGATACATGCATTTCCCTGTAGAGACGCACTCTAAAAGCACATAACAGATAAGTGAGAGCCAAAACACCCCTATGTTGGGGTAGGGTTTCCCCGTCCTACTTTGTCAGGAGCTAGGGTTTCACTACGCACGCAGCGGTTTCAAACAACCTATATCGGGTAAGCAACCTGTCCTAGTTTGGAATGGTCACTACGAATCCGAATATGCACTAGGTCGAATGGTCAAAAGGGTGCCCCGGTAAAACCGGGGTTTGTGTTTCCATACTGGCAGAGCCCGTAACCGGTAAGCCTTATGGCACGCAGCCTCTGGCAAACCGCTCAGGAATAACAGATGGCAAACATGGTGTCCTAGGCGCACTAATGCACATGCAATGCAAAGAAGCACACAAATGTAATCAAAACAAGATATTATGAGTTCGAGTCAAGTTCTCTAAATCCCCAGCGGAGTCGCCAGAAACTGTAGACGTCCCCGAATGTCCCGGGAGGGAAATCCCGTTTTGTTCATTTGGGCTCACTACAGTTCAGGACTCAATGTCACGGTCCTGTATCTAATCTCGCAGAGTGCAATGCAAGACCGATGAATCATCAAAGAGTCCAAATCCAGCAAATCGTTTTTGAAAACAGATTTTTTTGAAAGAAGTGCCAAACATGGACTGCTTTGCCAGATACAGAGTCGCCACCTAAATATTTTATTTTGGGGAAATTTAGGAAACCCTGACTCGTTGCCTAAGGCCACGTGTCCGTCATCACCAAAGTTGCCTCGGCTTGGGAACTTGGGTACGATTGGGGAAGGTCACTTCGTGAGCACCCCGCTCGCCCGATCAAAGATCGGCCTCTACTAACCATGATATCTAGTTTTGAAAACATTATGCGTTCTTATTCCAGTTATTAGCCTAGGTTTACTATGTGATGCGCACAGCATACAAGTATAGACCGGGTCGCCCAAATTGGAACAAAACATTTCATGTTTGTTTTTGAAAGATGGTTTGCTACTCGCAAGTAGGCTTGAAATGCAGATTTTGCCACCCTCAGGTGGGCTTAGAAAAGATGGTTTTGCCACTATCTAGTGGGCTTAAAACTCACAGTCAATGCATTGTTCCAATCCAAATAACCCAACCTTCACCCACAGGCATTCAGGCAGTTATATCACATAAGCAAATAGCCTCATGGTAAGCATGCTATCATGGCAGTCACTCACATACATGCAAGGATGCTAAAGCGTAAAAACTTACCGAGTACTCCAAGCCAAAACAGAAACTATGTTAGAAATCCATGCATGATCCTAACTATACAAAAATGCCTAATGCAACACATGCAGAAATGCAACTAAGATAGGCTCAGCTATTCTAAAGATGGCATGTGAAATGCTACAGCTAACAAGTATTCAACTCGGAATTGAAATACAATGCAGTTGGTATGATGCGCCGAGCCCGGTGCATGCAAAACAGATGAATGAATGCAAACATGCTATCATACTGTATGCTAATTGAAACATGCCCTAAACTAACCATCATAAGCTGGTAAATAAAAGGGAGAAAGACGTGGGGTTGGAAGACATACATCACACACACGCACACTTATTACAACATTGCCCTCGCTCGGAGGATCCGAATAAATAATATACAGTCCGAATAAATAGTACAGTCCGAATAAATACAAAACCCTAATTAATTAACAAATCTAACTAGGAAAGCAGTAAACTAGCATGCAAATCTATGGATCGCCTCAGCTCTGTTCCGAATGATGAATGATGCATGCTTGAGTTGCCTTACACGGAAATCCATTGCGATGCCCCAATTAGCCTCTGTTTATAATTAAGCCCGGAATATTGCACGAAGCTCCAAAAGACTGCCGATTTCTGATTTGCTGCAACAGAGAACAAGAAAGGGGCATGGCAGTGTATTTTCACATATGTATGCTTACCTCGATCCTCGTGCCACCAATCACGCATCGCGATGCATGATGGCCGAGGAGTCGAATTGCACGACTCAATATGAAATGAATGCACATGAAAACACAACAAGACCGAGACTCCATCATGGTTAATCCGGAGTGCCGATGACCGGGAATTGAGACACGTTCCATCACTCGGAGTACAAAACGTCCCTCGTTTCCCATGCTTGGGCTAACTCCTATCCCAAACACAATGCAATATGCATGACATGCATGAATGCGACTAACATACAACCTAGCATACGCAATGCTATGAGATGGCATACACAATGCTCGATGTAACATGGCATACACAATGTTCTAACATACAACCTAGCATACACAATACTATGGATTAAGATGGCATACACAATGCAATATGGGCATACACCAATACGAGTGGACCTCAGCCACACTCACATCAGCGGCCATAAGATGAAAATGAGACAACCGAAATGCGTGCACACATGTACGTAAACCGAGGACCGAACCTAAGGCACAAAATGCCAGTCTACCAAGCATGGCAAGGGATGCAAGATGGCATACAATAGCATGTAAATTTCAGCACTAAAACATGATGCTAAATGGTCCCGAAACATGGAAATATGGCAATCGATGCATAAAATAAACCCCGAAACTCAAAACTAGGCACATGTATTGACTTATAGCTATACAAAGCATGCATTATTTGACTATGAAGCAGAAAGACAGAGCCAAGGCAGTCCCAAAAAATGAACATTTTTAGTTCAAAGCATGACCAAAAGATGCTAGCATGATGGACTAAAATAGCATGCACTTTGACTAGCAAACATGGTTTACATGGCATGTATATGAAGCGCATTAGAACTCATCAAACCAGAAAAAATCAGTGAATAAAACATGCCAAAATATACCCAAATAATCACTGAAATCCAGCCAACATGTGTAAAAATGATGAGCTCCTTTAGAGGGCCATGCAAGGAGTTATTAAGCACATGCAAGATAGACACTTAGCAAGACTAAACCAACTCTGGAAATGGGTTATGAAAGCCCTAAAACCCACCAAATAGGCCCTGGAATTAGTCTCGGAAACATGCAAAGAAAGGCCTCTTTGAGAGGCCTTGAATGAGATTGCTCTACACATGCATCATAGACATAAAATATGGCCAAGAGGGCCTTGAATAGAGTCAAGGAAGACCTCAAAACCCTCAGAATAAATCCTGAAAAGTGACTTCAATGCATGCAAAATAGTGTCCCTTTGGAAGGCCTAAAAGATCCCCAAACAAGACAAGGAGAGAGGGGGTCACCCCCTTCTAATTTTGGCCCTCAAAAATGCATCAAAGCCACTGAAAATCCACTGGATTTCAATGGCTAAGAGGCCAAACCAGGGCCAATGCAAGTGCTCTAATGCATAGCCTTAATCATGGAGAGATGAAGCATGCATAGGGGGAAGATGACCCCAAACAGAAAATAAACCTTAATCAAACATGAAGATGATGTCAAAAAAAGACTTTTTTCAGTTTAGGTCGAGGTCTAAAAAGGCTCACAAATAAGGCTAACATATCATGCAAAAACGGGCCTAAAAGAGGGATTGAACAAACAGGGCAGTAAAAGGCCTCAAACAGCAAAGATCCCTTCAACAAAGTTGAAGAGGGGCTCAAAATAAGATACTTTACAGTTTGTCTCGAAGCTCAAACATGCTCACAAGTAAGGCTAATATATCATGCAAGATAAGCCCTAAAAGAGAGACAAAGCACAAAGGGGGAGTAGAAGACCTCAAATGGAAAAAAGTTCTTGATCATACATGAAGATGAGCTCAAAATAAAACTATTTTCAGTTTAGGTCAAAGCCCAAAAATGCAAGCAAAAGGAGCTAATATATAGAGCAAAGATATGCAAAAATGGGGAAAATAGAAGCTTACCCTTGTAGAACCGAACTTCAGCAGCTTTTAGATCAATTTGGTGAGCTTTCAACCTCTGCAAATGACCTCCAAGGGGCTGGAATGGGTGATGGAGGTGGTAGGCTATGAGGTGTAGGGTAAAATGGCCAAGAAAAGGGGTCTTTGAAGGCTTGAAATATAGATATAGGGGGTGTATGTATACTAATGCCTCAGCTGATTTTCTAACCCTTAGAAATGAGGTAGGGTGCTGGTTATATAGAGGGAGAGGAGCCAAAAAAAATGGGGGAAAAACCAATTCAAATCTTCCCCCAAAAGGACAGACCCTCGGACAGAGGGTCTGGTGCAAAACAGCTGGCACAGCTGGAATGCACCAGGAGGGACAAAAATGGTCGGCCAGGTGCAAAAGGGTCAGGTGGCCGGCCGGCCACCTCCCCTGGCCGGCCGACCAGAGGTCAAAGGGGTCAAGCAAAGTTACTGGCCGGCCACCCCAAAAAGGTGGCCTCCCAGATGAGTGCAACACAGCTGTGTGGAGAAAAACTAGAAAAAGTGGTTCAGGAGAGAGAAAAGCCAGCTTTTTAGAATGGTTCAAAAGGGTCAGGGGGAATTACTGGCCGGCCTACCCATATTGGTGGCCTCCCAGGTGTGTATAACACAATGGTGTGGTGGAAAGTCAGAAAAAGTGGCCCGGGAATGGGAAAAACCAGCTTTCTAGTAAGAAAAACGGGCGACGAAGAGCAATGAAGAGACAAGTTGGTTTTTCAGAAAAATTGCTAGCCTCCCACCCTCCTACAACCTTCCTAACAATGAAAATAAGGTCTCCACCAAAAATGAATCCAAACCGATGCAAAATGAAGGTTCGGGGGCCAAAACGCGCGGTCTGGGGCCCCGAAAACTGACTATTAAGTATCGGAGGTGGCGTTCGACCACGAAGTTGGTCTCTCGGGCCACAGTGTCCCTCAAAAGGGAGGAAACAAGGTGTATGCCAAAAACCGGAGCAAACGGAGATAGTTAAGCAGTCCCGAACCGAGGCACACGGCCGACGGCTCCGAAAACCGGGAACCGGGCTCCAAACGGGAAAAATGGCCTACGACCACGAAATGTAGCCTACGGTCACTGAGAGATGATCTACGAGACCTTTCCCTCCCTTCAGGAAGAGAAAACAAAGAAAACAGGGCCTGGTTCGCAAATCGAGGCAAAGCACAAAAGAGTCCGGAAGTCCGGAGGTAAGGCTCGCAGCCGTGACTCCGCAACCTCAGAATGAGCACAATATGTAACATCACCAAGCGCTCAATCGGTGACGTCTAAGTCTTAAGGTCGGTCAAAAATGGGGTGTCTACAGAGTTCGACGCAAAGGAAGACACAATGCGGGCCTACAGGGACATTGCACTCCCTCTTGTTTGCCTTTTTAATACTTTCCAGATCAAACACATCCATAGGTCAGAAAACTCCAAGGCAGACGAAATGGCCCAATTAGCCTCGGCCGACCAATCAGACCTCGACCACGACATTCGCATTGAATACCTGACCCACCCGGCTACTTCGCCAAATCAGAAGGAGGTTCACTTCCTCCAAAATGAACCTATCCCATGGGCTACAGACATCCTTCTATTTTTGACGCGAGGGAAGTGACCAGACGATAGACAGCAGGCCGCCAAAGTCAGAGCCCGGTCGTCCAATTGCATCCTCATCAGCGACCTACTGTACAAACGAGAATTCTCAGGCCCATACCTCAGGTGTCTTAGTCCTGCTCAAGCGACCTATGTGATGAGAGAAGTCCACGAAGGCATCTGTGGCAATCATTCAGGTGCAAGGTCTCTGGCTCATAAAATCCTCCGCACCGGCTACTTCTGGCCTACTCTCAACCAAGATACCACCGCATTTGTTCTCAAGTGCGATAAATGCCAATGCTTTGCCAACATCCCCCATGCTCCACCAACAGAATTGATAACGCTCAGCAGCTCCTACCCCTTCGCTAAGTGGGGCATCGACTTAGTCGGTCCCTTGCCCACTGGTAAAGGCCAGACCAAATTCACTGTTGTTGCCATTGACTACTTCACCAAATGGGTGGAAGCAGAACCCCTCACCACAATCACTGAGTGAAACACCACCAGGTTCATCTGGCAGTCGATCGTCGGCCGATTTGGAATCCCCCAAGCCATCGTTTCGGACAACGGCAAGCAATTCGACAATGCCAAGTTCAGGAAATTTTGTGCAGAACTCCACATTAGGCCATGTTTCTTCTCCCCAGGTCATCCCTAAGCTAATGGGCAAGTCGAAGTGGGCCCATAGAGGCTTTTGGCCTATCATTTAGAACCCAATTCACGGTTTAAGCATTAAAGCCCAACGTTACTGAAACCCAACGTTGCACCAAGAACCAATGGCATCTAAACACTTGTCAAGAGCAGAACCAGCCACGTAAGTAGACAAAGATCCTGTAGAGTTATTGTACCACACATCAGCCATTAATGAGGCCCCTGCAGCATTAAATGCGATAATCCCTTCACGTCGGAACATGCAGCCTCACCATGAACAAGGCAAGCTAGAGCATAGACTTTCGACCAACATGACAAGTCGGAGTGGATAAGGAAATGGTGAACAAAGGATATAAGGAGGCTTCCAAGACACACAAAAAGGTTAAGTTCCCTATCGTTATTCTCCTATCATTGGCCATTAACCCCTCTCTCTTCTAACTTGACCGTCGGACGGTCCGCTAGGGGACTCTCATTCCTCACTGGCTTTTGTGCAGGTACCCCGATGGGCTCAGTGATCAGGGAACGACGTTGGAAGCGTGGGCCTACGATTAGCACTACTATCAAATACATTTTTTCATTGTCTTTTTGACTTCACATATTTATTTTCCTATCTATGTTATGTATTGTTTTATGTATTTATAGATTTTCGAATTCTTTACATTCAAATTGCATAAGTAGGATGATTTTGAATAGCTTACATAACCAATTTAATTTAACTAAATTAGTTGTTTTTAGTATTTTAAAATATGTATAATATTTCTTGCTATATAAAATTTCTAGAACTATAAAGTCGAATCAAACCAAACCAAATCAATTTCTATGATTTTGTTTTGGTAAGGTTATATAAGTTTAACGGTTCGATTATGATTACACCTCTAATAAAATTTTGTGAGAATTATAATGGGTAAATTACACTCACCCTTTTCTAAGGTTTGAAAAAAATGCAATTAGCTGCACACTTTTAACATAATTACATTGATATCTCTTAAAGTTTTAATTTACAAAATAATTAAGTCATTTTTCATCAAGAATTCATTAGTTGTATGAAAGAAAAAATGATATTGTCATCTCTTAACTACTTAAAATGTATAATTATCTTTATTTATTTCAATATTCTCCCCCTATCTGCATTAATTTCAGTTGATTTCGTGTCACAAAATAGATATCAATATAATTATATCTAAAGTGTAGAGTTAACTATATATTTTTTTAAAGGGAGACTTATTTATAAGTCCTTTCTCAGACACTTATGATAGACTAAGTCCTGTGTAATTTCTTATAGAGTCTTAAGTCCTATTTAGATAGGAATGTATTCCACAAGATCCTATATAAACGTAACGTGACGTGACACTTACATAAATGTAACGTAACGTAACGTGACACCTACATAAATGTAACGTGACACCGACATAAATGTAACGTGACACCTACATAAACGTAACGTAACGTGTCACGTTACATTTCGCAACTTAATGAGTTTTTATTTTTTTAAATTGAATGTGAAAATGTTGTTGGTTTATGTTGGTGTCACGTTACGTTTCATATAAATATGATCTATGGTAACATTCAATTTCCTATATAGGAAATTGAATGTTGTCATAGATCATAGGTGTCACGTTACGTTTATGTAGGTGTCACGTTACGTTACGTTTATGTAGATATGATCTATGGTAATATGCAATTTCCTATACCATAGATCATAGGTGTCACGTTACGTTTATGTAGGTGTCACGTTACGTTTATATAGGTGTCACGTTACGTTACGTTTATATAGATATGATCTATGGTAACATTCAATTTCCTATATATGGTTTTACTATTATTTATGATATTAACAACTAATATTGAGGGTAAATGTGTCAACAAACTTTCCACCAGACTTATGGGAGCTTAAATTTTTTAGTACGACCATATGTAGCATAAGTCTCCCTAATAGGACTTATAAATAATTTTTCCTTTTTTTAAATTTCAAGAAAAGAGAGTGTAATTTACACTTTATAAAAAATTTATAATTCCTAAATTATTTCTCAAATTACGAAGCAAATAAAATAAAAGATACAAGTGCACTGTGAGAAACTTTGTTCATTCGGACAAAAATGTGAAAAAACCACAATCAATTTTTATTTTCTTACCTACAATAGAAATTACAATCAATCAATCTTTTATTTTCATGATCCGCATATAGTAGGAATCTTTCATATTAGAGAAGGTTTTTTTTTTTCTTTTTTTTTTTCTTTTTTTTCAGGGGAAGTTGATAGAGCATCTCCAATCTTTTATCAATTTTTTTTATCAAACTTAAATCTAGTTTTTAACAAAAATTTATTAAGGCCAAGTTTGGCAAGTTAAAAAAAAGTCAAAAAATCAAAAAGTTACTCAAAAAATTAAAATGTTATCATTATTCACTAAAAGTCAAAAATTACGGCTGCACAACTCACAATCCTAATTTTTCCCTACACACTAATTTATACAATTTTTTAATACGCATTTTTTCATAAAAAGTCAAAAAGTTAACCCAAACATGCATATTTTTTTCCTCAATTTTTTAGTCCAAAAAGACAAAAAGTGCACTTATTTAGGACACCCCAAACAATCCCTAAATGAGAAATGAATTAAATCTTTCATCAAATTTTCAACAACTTTTTTTTTTCCACTAAAGTTTGTTAAAATTATTGAAAGATGAAGGATTGAAGATCATTTTTTTAAATGAGTTTTTTGGGATAAGTATTTAAAAAATATTTGATGACAAAATTGATTCTCACCATTGAAGTGAGTTATAAGAGCATCTCCAACGACTCACTATTTTTTTCATCAAATCTGAGTAAATAAAGAACGAGTTCCTCAATCTGATATCAGCCGCTCCAACAGTGCACTGCGTCTTTCATCAAAACACAGTGGATGTCCGGGGGAACGACCAGCCGATCGACCGGACAAGGAAAATTGAATTTTTTGGTTGTCCTTCACTCTCTCTCTTCTCTCTCTAGAAAAGGAAAGCAAAGCAAAAGACAGACACTTCAAGATCTCTCTCTCTCTCTCTCTCTCTCTCTCTCTCTCTCTCTCTCTCTATCAGTGGTAATCCATCAACCACTTCTCTTCTCTCTCTCTAGATTTGCATTTGGTGATTGATATACACACACACAACATTGAAATATGTAATTCATGTGAACATTGAAACAGAGTGCTTGAGATTTCAATAGAGTAATCTTCAATGGATATTTTGTCACTTCACATTATCACTCTAATTTACTAAAATAGGGCTTTGCTTTGCTTAGATCTGATCTTCAACAGTTAGTGTTCTATTTGGTGGTTTCAACTAGTTTTCTTTCTTTCTTTCTTTCTTTTCCCACCGATATTTCACTTTAATCTTTTTTAGTTGTGTTTTTCTTGCTTTTTTAGCCTAATTCAAAGTAATCTTCAATGGTGATTCATTTTAGATTAACCCCAAAATTCTATATTTATATAATATAGATCTCTATGTGGTTTTGAGTTCAAATGAAGTGGTTAGATTGATTTAGTTTATTTTATTTTTTATTCCCCCTTCAGGTTGTTGTGCTTGATAGATAAGTTGGTTGAGATGGTGGCTGAAATCGATGTCGATTCACCACTTGATTATGCTAAATTTCAATTATTTCCAAGTCGGGACATGTAGGTTCAATTCTTAGTACCACAAAAGCAACATTTTTTTCAAGCAGTTCACAAGCCAAACACTACAGCTTTGCATTTTTTGTATAAACCAGACGATTGGTGGGACAACCGGCCGGACGTCGGACCGATTGTCTGGTGGGACCCATTTCCAACATAAACACACAATAAAATGGTGAAATTTGATCTAGCTCCTTAGTTTGGTGAAAGTTTTGGCCCGTTCCCAATTTGATATCATTTTGATGAAACCATTGGAGATCAAAAAGGTGCCTTTTTCACCAAATTCAATTTTGGTGATGAATCTGATGAATCGTTGGAGATGATCTAACAAATCAAACTTTTGATATAAAAATTGCTTGACAAATTTGATGAAAAAAGAGGTGAGGGGTTTTTTTCATTAAATTTAAGTAGAAAATTGATCAAAATCTTAATTTGATATAGATACTCCAATAGTTTTCATCGAAGTGAGTAATAATAAATCAAACTTTTGATCTAAAAACTGCTTAACAAATTTGATGAGAAAAGAGGTAAGGGGTATTTTTCATCAAATTTGAGTAAAAATTTGTTCAAAATCTTAATTTGATATGGGGTACTCCAATCGTTTTGAAAAATTCTAGTTACATACTACTAATCCATACACACCATTAACAGATTAAATTTATATTCCAATAATATTTTCAAATTAAAAGACCATTAATGATAATATAAGGGTGTATTCTACTCATTCAAAGATTTATTATATAAAAACACAAGATACTTTTCACACACCATCATCACCTATAGGCATATAAACATCCAAAATAAATTGGTTTTGAAGGTAGCATTTGGTTTGATTTTAGAATCACGATTTGGATAAAAAAAAAAAAAATTAAAAACTCTTTTCAAAACTCATAACTAAACAAAATTTTCAAAACTCAATTCAAAAACTTTTTTTAAAATTCATAACAAAACTCTTTTCAAAACTCTATTTTTTTTATTAAAAAAAATTTCAAAAAAAATATTTTTTATTTTTTTGTTCTATTTTTGAAGAACTTTTTTTTTATTGTTTTTATTTTTTCAAAAAAAATATTTTGTTATTTTTTTAAGTATTGGCCAAATAATTTGTTATGATTTAGATATATATGGGCAATCCAAAATGTTTTAAAATTTTAAAAAAATTAAAATATTTTTAAAAATTTAAAGAAAATTTTAAAAAATATTTTAAAAACATAAAGGGTAATGAACTAATAAATCCTAAATAGTAATCTTATGAACTGTTTGGCGCTCTATTTTTTCTTATAGACTCAAAAGTCCCATTCCATTGTAAATTACATAAAGGAGTAAGCTTAAAACGCGCGTGTTATGTGTTAAGGGACAAATGTGAATTTTCTCATGATGTTGAAATTGCAAGTGTGAGTTTTGTCAAAACCATGCCAATTCGTACTATAGACTTTTATGCTCTTTCCTTCTTGATGAATGAATCCCACATTACAAACATAGGAAGATTCCTCAATTCACTGTTACATTGTTCAATTCACTGTTGGAAACGTTGCATTCACAAATGAAAATAATGGATTTCCGCTTATAGTTGCCAATTTCACATCAAATTTGTGGTGCAAAAACCCTACATTGTCGAAACCCTGTAGTTCGCAGCCCCATTTATTCCATTGATTCGAACATTACAAAACAAATCTTCAGACGTTAATGGAAACGTGAGATTTAGGTCCATATATGCCAATTGCGTAAAGCGAGGGTTTGGGGATACAAACCCTACATGGGCGAAACGTGGGATTGGGTAGACGTAGAATTGAAGAAGTGACCGTCGGGCTCGGTGTTGAAGGTTAATGACAATGAAACAAGAAGGTATGTAATGTTTGATTTCTAGATGATTGTAATGTGGAAGATCATGTTAGGGTTCATTTTGTGGCGGGTTTTAAAAGGATGTATATGTTCATTTAAAGTTAGCTGAATGTTTGTTGTGTTCGTTTGTCCATGATGCATGTTTGATGTCGACGATGTGTTATAGTTGTTGTAATATGATAATGTCGTGATTGAATATTGGTTCGAATTTGGGTCACATTTATTGTTAAAGTTAAGCATAACATATCTTCATGTTTTTCACATTTTGGTGCCCTGTTTTGTGGTTCAATTTATTGAACAATGGGGTGATGTTCACCTCCAACCAGCGTTATCAAACAAATATCTTGCACAAGTTAACATTCCATTCCTATCACAAAAATCGAATCAAACATTAGACAAAAATAAATCACAAAAGGGCATTGAAGTCAACACAAATGGCACTAAATCAACTAAATACAACTTTTCAAGACAAAAAAAGACTAATTGGCTCATATGAAAACTCTTAAGATTAAATGGATTAACTTTCCCTCATATGGGATTTTTGGGTAAATTTTCTTAAAATGAAATATTTAAAATAAAAATTATATATTTAAATAATTTTTAAAAAAAAATTTAAAATTATTTTTTAAAAATACAGAACACAAATGTAGTAAATACAGCACACATTAAAAAAAAATATTTACAATAAAAAATATTTACCCTAAAAAATAAAATTAAGAAATTTTTTAAATATTTAAAAAAAATAAATCCAAAACAATTTCAAAATATAAGTTAAAACTCAAAACTCTTTTCGAAATTCATAACCAAACAAATTTCAAAAATTTATCTTTCGAAACACAACTCCACACTCAAAATTCAATAAAAAAAACTAAACCAAATGGAGAGAGTTGTAATGTCCCGAATCTCTTTAAAACAAGTTAACAAATTTTGATTCAAAACTCCTATTCCATATTGGAATCTGTATTACTTTTGAAACTCATGAATCATGTGTTACTCTTCTCTTTATGATTATTTGTTCCTGTCCAAAAGTGTATTCTGAAACGTCGACTTGGGTCTTTGGGTGTTGGAACGAGTCTGGGAACGGTGGGAGTACTCTAAAGTTGTTTTTCTTAGCCTTACTTGAAAATTAAGTCCACTTAAGCGGTCCTTTGGTCGCTCGAGCGGTAAACCTTTCTATCCAGTTCTTTGTTTTGAAGGTTGAAATACTGGGAGTGTGATTTCACTACTCGAGTGAAGGTTTTACCGCTCGAGCAATCTGTCTATAGATGAGAAAGATTCTGGGAGTTTGAATTTACCACTCAAGTGTAGAATCTATTGCTCAAGTGATCTATCTAGAGTTAGGTTCAAAAAGTGTGTCCAATCACTTAATATCTGAAGTAAATAACCTTCCCTTTTCACTTTTCTTTCTTCTCTCTCTCTCTCTCTCTCTCTATACACTTCACTCTACTCTCTTTTCTCTAATTTATCTCTAGAATACACCCACCAACCCTATTAAATTCTTGATCTCTTCAAATCTGTTGGAGGTTTGACCCTAGTTCTTTCATCAAGTTTGGAGAGCACATCAAGGGCTACGACGTGTATGGTAGAGATCAGATTTTGATACTGTTGATTTTAGGGTTTTTTCTCATCTTTCTCTCCAACCTTGATGTAGGGAGTTTTTTTTTTAATTATATATATGATTTTGGCATGTCTAAGCCTATTTCTTTGATAAAATCAATGTGTTATGAGTGAGGTTTGAGTTGTGGGTTTTGATTTTCCTTCAATAAGGATATTTTCTCATCTCTCTTATGAAATTAATTTCATTTTTGAGATGTGTGACTTTTGGAAATCCATTGATGTTAATACCTTTTGTAAATGAGAAAATTTATTTTGAAAGGAAAATCCTAGATTTTTGGAAATTGGAGAAAAGTTTATAAAGAAAACTCATGAGATCATGAGATTTTTATTGAGAAATATGAGGAAAAGCATATGTTTATATATTGTTGAACCATTTATGAAATGGATAGATTTTGTTGAGAAATGTGCCATGGATAATATGTTGAGAATACTTAGATCATAGGCTTTTGGTAATTACATAAATTGTGAATATGGAATTGTGTCATATGTCACATGTATATGGAGGTCAGTTATTATTCGAGAAATTGAGAAATATTGAATGTGGTATTTCACATTGAGAAAAAATGTTGAGAATTGTGAAAAAATGTACAATGAGGTTATATAACTACATTCGCATTTCATTCATTTGCATAACTTTTGAATATTGATTATTAAGACTATGTTTTGAAAATTGAGTAATTGTTTTAAGAAAACATTAAGATCTTAAAATGTTTTGGGGTAAATACGTTTGGTAAGTTCGGATGGAGGTGTAGTTTGGTATTGATTAAGTTGGCTTGAGTGTTATGGTGAAAGACCAAAAACATGTATAGAGCAAGTACCACGTGCTTTTCGGTTAGGAACTGGTAAAGTGATGATTAGTAGTGCTTGATATGCCAAATTGTAGACAACAGCTTAGGAATTACTCGAGTCGTATTTGCCGCTCTGTATTTGTATTTTGAATTCATGAAGATAATGTGTTTTCGAAAAGAGTATTGCATGTGATTTTCAAAAGGATAAAACTTACGGTTTTGGAGCATGACATGGCATTGCATCCAATTTAAGACTACTTAAAACATATATACTTTGTTAAGATCTTCTTACTGGGCTTCATGCTCACCTCTAGTGGATTTGTGCAGGAAATGATGTGGTAATTCCACCTCAGTGAAGGCGAATGGATGTTTTTGAGAGTACAAGGCTCTTTTGTTTATTAGTTATATCTTTTGATAAGTCAATGGCTTATTTATATGGGTTTGTAAACCACTTACTTGTAATCAGGCTTAAGCATTGGAACTTGTGGCCTGAGGGGCTTTATTTTGTATTTGTTCTTTACTTGTATCTGTCTCACATGATATAGATTCATATTTTAGAGAAAATTAAATATGTAATTATAGACACCCCATTTTTTACCGCCTTTACGACTTGGGCACCACCGCTTGTGCACCCAATAATGAATTTGTATATGCTTATCAAGTGCTCGAAGTCTTCAGCAGAATACCACAGCTTTGAGCCTTCAAACCCCACACATATTTTGCCTTGTTTTGGACCAAAACCATAGTTTTTCAAGCCTAAAAACCCTGGGACCTGCTGCTCCCCTAGTGTGGGCTGTCGGCCACGAATGTAGGCTGCTGGCCATTTGTGTGGCCTACCGGCCACTTGTGTGTTTTTGTAGATATTTTGACCAGCTATGCCAGCTATTTCCACAAATGCATGTACCTGCCTATACGTGTATGTATGGATATTTCTGAGGGAGTTTCATGTTTTTCTATATATAGAAGACCTCCCCTTCCATTTTTGAGGGTTGGAAAAGTTTGAGCAAAAATATCTCTCTCTCTCTCTCTCTCTACGATTCCCTCTCTCTCTCTCTCTTGCAAATTCTAAAGCCTTTGAGGTATTGAAGCTGTGGTACTTTTGAGCTTAATTTGAGCTCTTGAGGGTGTGCAAGTGTTGGTTTGTCACTTAGAAAGGGTTCTCCTCTTCAAGAGATATAAGTCTTGGCTTGTCTCTTTGATTTATTTGCTATTTTTCCTACTTTTTTAGACTGTTTTGGGGGTGCTTATACTCTGTATTTTTGGGCTGAAACTTGTGGGTTAAGGCCATTAGGGGTGGAGGGGTGGATCATCCTTCTTTGTACCTCATTTCTTAAGCCTTTGCCCTTGTGTTTCCCACCTCTTTGTCAACTTTGTTTGAGCTTTTTAATACTAAATTTCAGAGTTCTTTTCAGAGGCTAAAACCATGTTTTAAAGTTCCAAAAATGGAGGGGTAGCCTCCCCTCCTTGAGCTTGTTTACTAACTTAACTTGCTCCATGTTGTAGCTTATTGTTTTAGCTATTTTTGTCTTAATTTCAGCATGTTTTAGAGCTATTTTAGGACTGTTTTTGGAATGTTCATTGCATTTGAGCCTTGTATTGCATGCTTGTAGTGTAATGGTCCTCATAGGCTTGGTGGTTTAGGCCTTAGCCACCAACCTATTTGAGTTAATAGCATTTATTTTATGCTTTTCCTACTTGTGATCATCTTTTAATCACCTCTGCACCTTTATCATTCCTTGGCCACTTTTGTCGCTTTGAAAGTTGCTTCAACCCAAGTGTTTCTTTAAGCATTAGATTGAAATGGTTCAAGTTTCCAAGGTCAACAACTTCCCTTGATCAATCCATGATAGAGAGGGGGTTTGAGAGTCTTTTCTTGTGCATTTATTGAAATTGTACACTTTGGTTCATAGGCCATCATGCAATGAAATTGCATCGATTGATGGCTTGTGAATTGAGCTTGCCACTTCTTTGAGCTGTTTAATGATAAGGAGGAGTAAAGTGTACAAACATACCTTAAGAATATCCTATTTGTGCTCTGTATGCTTTCTATTGTAGCAGGAGGAGCCAGGCTTTAGTGGCCGGCAAGCCACTTTTTCTGGACGGCAGGCTACCAGGCCGGCCACTTTTATAAAATTGAGCAGCAACTTTTGGAAGAGAACAATGCAGAGGCTGAGGTGAAAAGAGGTTCTAACTGTGCAATAGAGGTATTCCGGCAGCTGAACAGTGGGCTTTTCGGGTGGAAATCCTCGAATGCATGAGCATTCCTTGCTTCCCGGGGTTGATTAGTTAGCTTAGTTACTTATTTCGTGTTGTATTTGTAATTAATTAGTTAATTCTAATTTGTAATTAATTGATTAGTGTAATTAATTAGTTAATTCCATAGAATAGTTAATTAATTAATTGGTTCTATAATAATTAGCTAACATAGTTAGTTTATTTGTTGTTGTAATAGTTAGTTAAATCGTTTTGTAATAGCTAGTTAGTTTATTCGAACCCTCTTGCACTAGGGCACAGTTGTAATAATGTGTATGTCTTCCAACCCCATGTCTTTCTTCCTTTTATTTATCTACTTATGATGGTTATTTTAGGACATCATGTTTTGTTTAGCCTCTCTCATGCCTTGCATCCATTGTCTTGCGTACATTGAGCTCGGTGCATCATTCTAACTTACATTGTTAGTTAATACTTCTTTGAATACTTGATTAGACCGCATGCTATCAAATTGATTCATATGTCATATTAGTAGCCGAGCATAGTAAATGCACATTGTATGCATTGCATAGTTAGGATCATGCATTATTCTAACTCTGTCATCTTTTTTTGGCTTGGAGTACTAGGTGAGCTTTTGTTTGTTTTAGCATATTGCATTGTATGTTAGTGTTGCCTTGTCAAAGCATGTTCACCATGAGGCTAAGTGCTTAAATAATAAACTGTTTGAATGTCTATGGATGAAGGCTAGTTGCTTGAATTGGGATAGTTTGATTAATGTACATTTGAGCCCACTTTTTCAAGTGACACGTTCACAAACTCTTTTAAAAAAAAGACAAACATGAAATCAAATGTTCCAATTTTGGAAAAATAGTCTATACTTATGTGCGCGTCACATAGTAATGTTAGCCTAATAATCGGAACAAAAGCATATAATGTAAATAAGATTCACATCATGATTAGTAGAGGCCGATCTTTGATCGGGCGAGCGAGGGTGCTCAATTCATGACCTTTCCCTCTCGTACCTAAGTTCCCGAGCCGAGACAATCTTGGTGATGATGGACACGAGGCCTTTGGCATGAGTCATGGGTTTATTAAATTTTCCAAAAATATTTAGGTGGTGACTCTGTATTTGGCAAAGCAATCCATTTTTGGCATTTTGATTCAAAATTGATTTTCCAAAAAGTTTGCCGGATTTGGACTCTTTGGTATTTAGCTATTTCACATTACACTTGTGAGATCAGATTCAGAACTGTGGGAGTCTGTACTGTAGGGTTAGTCGTATCCGAAAGGAGCACGAAAAGTTGAGCTATAATTTCTGGCGACTTTGCTGGAGAATTAGAGAACTTGACTCGAACTTCATGATGTGGAATTTTATCTACACTTATATGTTCTTTGCATTGCATTTGCATTGGTGTGCTTAAGTCACTGTGTTTGCTATCTGCTATTCCTAGACAGTTTGCTGGAGGCTTGCTCAAAAGCTTGCCAAACGGCTGACCGGTCGTGGGCTCTGCCATGTTGGGAACACAACCCTTGGATCTAGACTACCGCTGTATCGTTTGATCCTCCTTTCACTTCTCGATGTTAGGTGTAAGAGGAATATTAGGTAGTCTTACTGCAGTACCCTTTTTGACCATTCGGCCTAGTTGAATAAAGTAAAGCCATAGTGACTGTTCGAAACTAGGACAGGATGCTCACCCTTATACAGGATTGCGTGAAACCACTTGTTTAAAATAGTGAATCCTAGTTCAGGACGAAACTAGGACAGGGTAACCCTACCCCCTCATAGGAGTGTTTTGGCTCTCTCTTAACTAGTATGTACTTTACAGTGAAACTGTATAGGAATGTGTATATCAGTTGCAAGGTTGGTATATGTTTTGGGGCATAATTCAGTGGGGACTACATTCATTCAGTTGTGATCATATCTGCTCTAGTGAAATTGGGCTGAGGTGCTGTCTGTTTTCTCTTTTGTAAGGTAGTCTTGGAACCATAGCTTCAGAAAGCTCTGATATCCCCCAGGTACTTTGGACTCGTGTCAATAGACTTTGTCAGGTCGAAAATTTAGTTCAGAGGTGTGGACGCGCCCTGAGGGCCTACGCTGCCACAGTTCGGACTCGATTTGTCACGGTTCTTAATCTAAACCAAAGAGTCCAAATCCGGCAAATCGTTTTGAGAAAACAAATTTTTAGAAAGAAGTGTCAAACATGGACTGCTTTGCCAGATATAGAGTTGCCACCTAAATATTTTTTGTAAGGAGGATTTAGGAAACCCTGACTCATTGCCTAAGGTCACGTGTCCGTCATCACCAAAGTTGCCTCGGCTCGGGAACTTGGGTACGATTGGGGAAGGTCAGCTATGAGCACCCCCTCTTGCCCAATCAAAGATCGGCCTCTACTAACCATGATATCTAATTTTGAAAACATTGTGCGTTCTTATTCCGGTTAATTAGCTAATCTTACTATGTGATGCGCACAACACAAAAGTATAGACTAGATTGCCTAATTTGGAACAAAGCATTGCATATCCGCTCTCTTTTGAAAGACAATTTAAAATTTGCTACTCGCAAGTAGGCTAAAACACGGATTTCAACGAGTTGTTCCAACTCAAACAATCCCACCTTCACCCACAGGCATTCAGGCAATTTACATCACATAAGCATATAGCCACATGGTAAGCATGCTGTTATGTTAACATTCACACTCATGCGAGATGCTAAAGCATAAAAAGCTTACCGAGTACTCCGAGCCAAAACAAAAGAACTTGTTAGCAATCAATGTATGATCCAAGTCCATGTTAAGTGGCTAATGCATCGCATACAAAATGCAACTAGAATAGGCTCGGCTAACCCTAGAATGATATGTGAAATGCACAGATAGCATGTATTCAAGTTAGATTTGAAATACTATGCAGTTAGCATGATGCGCCGAGCCAATACATGCAATACAAATGAACGGATGCACGCATGCATGGCATAAGGTATGCTAAATTAAATATGCCCTAATACTAACCATAAAAGCAAGTAAGTAAAAGGGAGAAAGAAATGGGGGTTGGAAGACATGCACACACGCACCCACACTTATTACAAATTCACCCTTGCTCGGAGGGGCCAAAAGAATAATACAATTTAATTAACCTACAAGCTAATTAAATAATTTACAGACCACCTAATTAATTAACAAATCAATTAAGCTGAGGAAAATAGTAAAAGGCCTCAAGAAGAGGGATGCACGCATGCTCGGATTGGCTTCGCCCGGAAATCTGATGCCATGCACAAGCTGCCTCTGTTTACCCTGCTCTGCTCCTCTAAGACTTGCACAAATCCCAAGGTACACTCTTTGGACACTGTGGAACACCACCGGCCAAGGGGAATCATCACCGACCATGGCAGGGTGGTCATCGACCATTTGTATAGCTCTCGGCCAAAAATGTTTGGTCGGTCAGCAGTAGAGATGGTCGGCTGACCATGTATGCCTGCAGAAACCTGTTTTGTTAGCAGCAGAAGACAAAACATGGCATGGCAATGCATTTCAAGCAATGTTTGCACCAACCACACTCCTTATCATATTCATGACTCAAAGGAGTTTGGTACTCGGCCCTCGGACAATCAATCGCGCATTCCAATGCGTGATGGCCAAAGAGGCCAAGTTGTGCATTTTGATATCAAATGTAATGCACACCAAACACCCAATGAATCCTAACCTCTATCACTTGATCAAGAGACAAGGCATGCATGCCGAGTGCAACCTAAGCATACGAGCTAAATATGCAATATGAGCATGCAAGCAAGTAATGTACACTAGGCACACAACCTAAGCAAACAAGCATGTGAAGTATGCAAGCTAACAATCATGCAAATGATATGTGACAACATATCAAGCAAACATGTGACAACATGTTAAGTAACCACAAGAGGGATGCATACCAAATGCAACACAACTTCAAACATGCAACAACATGCCATGGGCCAAATATGTGACAATATGCAAGGCAAATGCACACACAAGCATTCGTGCACACAATGGTCCAAAATTTCAACATGAGGGAGTAACTTTTTAAGCCCAAAACAGTAGCTAAAATGTTAAGTACATGAAGGCAAATGTACATACAAGCATGCATAGATACATGGTTCAAGACTTAAGCATAATGAAGCAACTTTTAAGCACACTTAAAAGGGACAAACATGGACTAATGGCATCCATATTAAACTCTGAAAATCATGCTATAAGAGGTTCCAAACCAACTAAGCAAAGCAAGCATATCATGCAACCAAGCCTAAAGCCTAGGGCTCACCAAAGAGGCATTGAACTACACTTAGCAAGACCAAACATGGCATGATTTAAACAACTAAAATCAGAGTTTTAGCATGTCAAAATGAACCTCAAAACCCACTTAGATGGCATCTAAATGACTTACACATGGAAGCATACACAAATGTCCAAACATGGAGCATAGGACAACACCCTTTTAAAGCATTAAAGGAGCATCAAATGCAAGCATACAAGCATACCATGGGGACTGAAATGACATGGTAAGTGGTTCCAAACCACTGAAACAAAGCAAGTAAAGCATGCTAGAGGGGTCGATACTCAAGGCTCACAAGGGGGATTACATGGTAGCTATACAAAGCAAAACATGGATGACCCAAGCAACCAAAAACAGACCTCAAGCACACTAAAACATGCATAAAAGCTTCACAAAGCTAGGCCAAAACAAGTGAGCATGGTAGTCTAAATGCTAGACACATGTTAAGGCAATTCAAGGCATTACAAGACAAGTATGCAAAGCAAGCATGGTGTGTCTAGACCAACTAAAAATAGTGCTATATCATGGCAAAATAAGCACAAATAACACTTAAGACATGGCCAACATGAACTTAAAAATGGTGCTCACACATGAGGCTAAAATGGCACTTTTTGAAGGCAACAAGGAGAGGGGATGACCCTCTCCTTCTTAGGACCTCAAAAATAGCACAAAATGGAGGCCAAACAAGGCCTAAGAGGGGTCGAACAACCCCAAACACCAAAATAACCTTAAACAACTATTTTAGGCAAGTAAAAACAAGACTTTTATATGTTATATACTAAGCTCAAAAACAGATGCAAGGTAGGCAAAAAGACTATGCAAAAATGGGAAATAAAGAGCAAGGTTCTTACCCTTGAAGACTTTCTTCAAGAACAATGCTCCAGCAGCTTCCTCAAGCTTGAATCCACCCAAGAACTCCAAGAACAACCCTCTAATCCCTCAGCAACTAAAGGTATAGTGTAACACTAGGTGTTTGTGTGCAAAACTATGAACAAACACACACTTAGACACAAAGAGAGGAAGATATAGAGATAGATAGATATAAGACTCAAACCCTAATCTCAGACCTCTCTCTTGAACTTCTGTAACCTTGGAGGAGGGAGGAGAGGCCCTCCTTTTATAGAGGATCACTCTTGCAAAGCTTACAAAACAAGCTAAGCAAGAGTGAAATCCCTCCATACACGTGTATGGAGGGGGTGCAAAGTGTATGCCAGCTAGCACAGCTGGCATAAAAATATCTGCAAAAGCAGATGCACAGTGGTCGGCCAGCCAAAAATGCCAAATTGACCAAATACATGGTCGACCGACCAAAAAGAGTGCCGGCCGGCCAAACATTTGGCCGGTGGCAACAAAACAGTGGCCGGTGGCCTCAAGCCATGGCCGGTGAGGTGTGGGGATGGCCAACAAGCCATTCCCTGCCCCTCAAAAGCAAAACACAAGTGTTTGGTGCAAAACCAAACACAAAACAGTCGAGTCGAGAGATCCTGAGGCAGGGCGCGTTGCCGAGACCTCCGGGAACTCAAGACGAACACAAACATGGATGTCACGACCCCATTCTGCCCCTAGTAGAATGGTGCCGTGATGGCCAGTAATTCGAGATTACCGAAGGCCAACTTTCAAAATTCACACACAAACAGAGTACACATATGGGGCTTACAAATGCGGAAGCAATAAATTAGAAGCTAAGTAGTCCATAAGAGCAGTGCATAAGTCAAATGGAATGGCATACATCTTTACATAGCTTTGATACAACAAAACGAAGTACAAAAATACATCTTGACCAAAAGGCTTCTCAGCCATCAAATACAAAATACAGTGAAATACAACTAAGAAGCATGATCTTCAAGATGCTGCAAAAATGCAAAATCCAAAACAAGTGGCAAGTACATCTAGGCGTCACCGCCATCCTGCTCGTCACCTACATATATATAAAGAGGGGTGAGCTTGGATACTCAGTGAATGGTATGAATAATAAAGGGGTTTGCATGACTGATATTCAAGATCTTTATCAAACGATACATAACATAATTAGTGCAAATCAAGGGATGAACCAAGTCCATCTAGCAAATCTTTCAAGCTTCAAGGGATGCTTACTAGCATCAATATAGTACAAGTGATGACATTTCGAACAAGCAAACCCACGCGGTAAACCGTCAGTGGCAAGATAAGGCAAGACAAGGGAGATATCTCAAATCAATGGTGCAGTTGCATTATAGTCCCCTGGTACTAAGGACTTGTGCTACAAATGCTTAGACTCCCCTAGCACGTACGGACTTCCAAATTTGTGCTGCAAATGCTTAGAGTCCTCCAGCACGTAAGGACTTCCAAATTTTGTGCTACAAATGCTTACAGTCCCCTAGCACGTACGGACTTTCAAGATTGTGCTGCAAATGCTTAGAGTCCTCCAGCACGTAAGGACTTTCCAAGAATGTCATCAAAACAAGATATAATACTTGATATACAAAATAGGAATAATCATTTATGCTTACAAATACTTTCCAAAACAAAGCAAAACAAGGCTTTTATCAAAACATTGTAACATAGCTTTATTAAAAATACCACTCACATAGTTCCTCAAACGTCGGGGTCAAGGCAAGTCCAAGTCCTACAAACACATGGCAAAGTCTGTTGAATGCACTTTCAAACAAGTTTCACATGCATACAGATGATCTCGGCATTCTTCAAAAACTAAGTCAAATCAAAATGAAACACCGTTTCTCATCTCGGGAAAACGTGCTGGGCACCAACCAGGTCTAGGCCGAGGTCCCACACCTCCTCGCCGAGGTGTGGTCTCGAGGGCCACATTCAAGGATATGAAGTCGGGAAAATCTGGGTTTCCCTCTGCTGAAGAACATGAAAAACATGAATGCTCAATCACAACTTGTTATTTCAAAATCTGGGATTTTCATGCTATGAGTTCGAAAACATGGACCTGGGTACCCATACTTAAAGATCTTGGGAAAACAAACACAAAAACATGGATCTTAATGCAAGCTTTTGGATCAAATCATGGCTTTTCCTCAAAAACACATGAATATCATATTCTCTTTCTAAAACCGAACTTCAAAGCAAATGCATGGCTTTCAAAACATGCTCGATCATGCAATGCAGCTAAATAAACATAAAGAACAACAAGAGTAAATCAAGAAGCTAACCTCAATACACGAATCTAACGGTTTGATCTCTAGGAATCAAGCTCGAAGGCCTACTCTCTTACTCCAAAACTTCTTCTTCTTCCTAGAGCTTCTCTCTCTCTCTCTACAAGGGAAAGAGATGATACAAAAATGTATATTTTCTGGGTCTGTCGGCTGACTTAACCCTCTGTAGGGGCACGTGGCAACAGCTGGTTGGTTCTACTCAAAAAGGTGACTGAGTGAAAAGACAAGACTATGACAAAGTGTGTTCAACAAGCTAGGCAGCAAAGGCACTCCGGCAAGTAGTGACATCGGTTAATAACAAGGCTTCGGCAAGCAGAGGACAATGACCTCGGCTAGAAAGGACAACACTTGGCCTAGCTGTGCCACACCTCGGCCTAGATGTGCCACACATCGGTCTAGGTCATACCAGTCCAGGAGCAGATCACTTGGGTTCAAGGGTAACATCTCGGCCTAGATAATACACATCTCGGCCTTGGTGGTGAATGGCCTAGATAGTGACATCTCGGCCAACATGTTAGGGCAGGGGTGGAGGCCAACCCGAAAAAGGGTTCCAAGGTAGTTCTAGGCTTAAGGTGACCTCGGCTTGGATTAGTCTAGGCTACCCACACGCCAAACAAGGAACAAAGCATGCAAATGACACTTAAGCAAAACAAAGACAAGATCTGAAATGCAAGCTTAACAGGACAGAATCATATAAATGCATATGAGTATGGTTAGGACAGTGTGAGGGTTATTACAATGGATGATCACCGAGTGTTCAAACGGTGATATCCAAGTCTTGAGGACGGTCAAAAATGGGGTGTCTACAGTTACCCCTCTTTGACAGAACTCGAAAGTCATAACAATGACGGGAGTGAATGTCAAAGCCCAGAGACGACCCATTTTTGACAAGGCCGAAGACTTAGACAAAACATGCAAGACAATAAAAATATGCGCCCGAAGGCGGGGGCAAAATGCAACTGACAATGCAAGAAGCCGAACATAACTTATGATCATGCGGAGAAAGCTGTAACGAAGCATGACAATGCAACAGTTTTAAACTTGCAAACACAAATCCGACTACATTACAATGCAGAAAGGATGTAGGAGAATTACGTAATTCTCGCTACGTTTCACGCGAAGAATACAATACATGTGCGGTTCGTCTGGTCGTGCCAGCTTCAAATGAACCGTACATACAATATCGTGCCTGTAAAAGAGAGAAACTTAACAGGTACAATGTTGTTAGCAACATGCATGACAATGCAAGTTAAGACTACGTGACAACGCAAGTGTAGGAGTACATGACAATGCAACCTATGTATTGACAATGCAGAACAATGCGGAATGGATGCAAAACGATATGCAACATTTACAAATCTACGTATAAACAATGCAAATGATATGCAATGTAATCGAATCATGATCAAATCATGAGCGGTTCAAAAACCACACAAATGTCATAAAGATGATGGAGATGCAAAGTCCGTCTACCATAGAAAAGGTGCCGCAACCCTCAAACCACAATACCAGCAGTGGGATAGGCGCGTACACATGCAGAACTATGAGTGATGTAGACAGAACACAAGAACAAGTAATTGGGTGGAATGACATAAGTGGGGAAATGACCCGCTGAGGAAAGACCGTGATCCTAAATGCCGGATGCAATCGAACTACACTACAATGCAGTATATACAGTGGATAAGGCCTACGGCCAAATCGTATCTTGCCTAGAAAAGGCATGGACATATACAAACCGCGTCTAACACAGAAACGGTGCCGTCACCCTCAAACCACAATACCAGTAGTGGAATAGGCGCGTACACATAATATCATAACTGTGCTTCAACGCGAAAAGTATGGGCACATACCAGACCAAGCTCAACATGGAAAGGCGCAAGCCATTGATGAATGATGCAAATGCATGCAAGCTAAACTATGTGCAATACAATGAATGCATGACAATGCAAGCTATGTACAATGAAACGTACATACTAAATGATGCAGTAAGGAAATGCATGACAATGCAAAGTAAGGAAGAATGCAATACAATGCATATAAGGGAAGATGCATGACAATGCAAGCTATGTACAATGCAACATTTACAAGCTAGAATGCAATGGATGCAGTGGATAAGGCCTGCGGCCAAAACACATCTTGCCTAGGAAAAGCATGGACACATACAAACCATGTCTAACACAGAAACGGTGCTGTCACCCACAACACTAGGTGCGTACACATAATATCATAACTGTACTTCGACAAATATGGGCACATACAAGACCAAGCTCAACATGGAAAGGCGCAAGCCGTAGGCGGATGTGATGCAGTGAATGCATGCAAGCTACAATGCAATATATACAATATGCAATGGATGGATACTATGTACGATGTATTATATACAATGAATGCTATGTACAATGCAACCTGCTGGGGAGAATGCAATGGATGCAGTGGAAAAGGCCTGCGGCCAAACCGTGTCATGCCTAGGAAAGGCATGGACACATACAAACCGCGTCTAACACAGAAATGGTGCCGTCACCCTCAAACCACAATACCAGCAGTGGAATAGGCGCGTACACATAATATCATAACTGTGCTTCGACGTGAGAAATATGGGCACATACCAAACCAAGCTCAACAAGGAAAGGCGCAAGCCGTGGATGGAGGTGATGCAATGAATGCATGCAAGCTACAATGCAATGTTTACAATATGCAATGGAATGTATGTAAATGTAATATTTATAGTGAATGCATGCAATATGCACTATATACAATGATGCATGACATATGCAATATATACAATGATGTATGACATATGCACTATTTACAATGGAATGCATGACATATGCATGTTGTTTTTGTTGTTTTTGTTTTTTTTTTGAAATGCATGACAATGCATGATGATGTATGTTTTTTGTTTTCTGAAATGCATGCAAAGTGTGAATGATGCATGTTTTTTTGTTTTTTGAAATGCATGCAAAGTGCGAATGATGCATGTTTTTTTTTTTTTTTTTTTTTTGAAATGCATGCAAAGTGCGAATGATGCATGTCAATGCACATGAGGTTGAATGCGTGACAACGCATGTCTTTCGAAATGCATGACAATGCATGTGATCTTGAATACGTGACAACGCATGTCGCTTGGAATGCATGACAATGCATGTGAACTCGAATGCGCGATAACGCGCGTCGCTTAATATGCATGACAATACATGTGAGGTGCGCATGACGATGCGACCTAAAGAATGTGCATACTAATGCAAGTATGACATGCGCATAACAATGCGAGATGTGTGCATAACGATGCGAGTGAAATGACGTATAACCGACGCGCGTTTCACGATAAAACGTTGTAACGTATGCATGTGGGGCAACTTTCGAATCTCGCAAGAAACAAAAAGGATACAAAAAGGATACACCTCGCACATATTTGAGTGCTATGCACAGAAGACACAGCACAGAGACGGGTTAAGCTTCGGAAATGCATTTTCTTGCACTGTTTTGAGCAATGGAGGCACTATCTTGAGCAATGAAGGCCCCAAACCATATCAAAGACCCAAACAAAGGTGTAAGAGGCTCACCGGCCATCGGGGGAGGTCACCGGCCATCCACCAGCCACAAAATAAGGCCACCGGCCATCTATTTGGCCGACCGGTCAACAGTGTGGCCGACCGGCCAAATCTGCCTGAATCGGGGCAGTTTGGACATTTGGCCACGGGTCTTTTAAAATAGGGCCTCTAGCCCTATTTTTTTTGCTTCCTCTTGTTCGAAAATTCTTCCCCTCTCCCTCTAGGTCATTTTTCTTCCTTCTATTCTCCGTTTTCCTCGGTTTTAGAGTCCATTTCGACGTTCAATTCGCGAACTCCTTCGCGTTTCGAACATTTTGAACCGAACAAAACTTTGTTTCGGTGTCTCTTTTTCGATTTCCACCACTCGGGGCTTGTTTCCCTCGAGTTCATCTCGATTCCCGTGCCTTTTCCGCACCCCGACCTTTCCGGTCATTTTTCACCCTCCCAGGGTTGACTTTTCAGTTGACTCTTCGCATTCTCACCCAGTTTTCACTTTTTCGATCATTTTCACTCTCTTCGAGATGGCGGACGACATTCCAGGTGGTGAGGCTCCCCCGGAGATGGATGTGGACCCCGAGGCCAAGCTCTTGCCTCTCAGCGTCCGTCCGTTCGATCCGGCGACCTACAGGCCGGCGATTCACGAGCTGCCTCCTGACGGACTTCGCCAGTTCAGGAGTTTTGACAAGAGGGTGCCACCCGAGCTGCTTCTGCGCGAGCCTAAGACGCACTTTTCATACGACGCTTCCGAGGTATTTTCTTCCCCGTTTCATTTTCTGCAAAGTAGAATACCTAACTGCCATAGTCGATTCTGCCTTTAACTGCTTGATCCGGATACACCGATATACTATATGCTGTAGTTGATTGTGAACACACCTGCATTCGGTATCTGTTTGAATCTGAACACGCACACACGCACTGTTTTTGCCCTGAACCACTCAAACACCCTGACACACCATACACTGTAGTTCACTGCGAGCACACCGGCACCCAACGTCTATTTGAATTTGAACACGTGCACACACACTGTATCTGTACTGAACCATTCAAACACACTGACACATCATATGCTGTAGTTCTCTGCTAGCACACCGGCACCCGATGTCTGTTTGAATCTGAACACGTGCACACACGCTGTATCTGTACTGAACCATTCAAACACACTGACACATCATATGCTGTAGTTCTCTGCTAGCACACCGGCACCCGATGTCAGTTTGAATCTGAACACGTGCACACACGCTGTATCGTTACCAATTCCGAATGCTCTTCAAAACTGCATATTGAATATTGCTTTGCAACTGTTGTTTTTGAATATAGGGGGATTCCCATACCTGCCGTAGGTATGGGAATGTCGCCGCCAGAGAATGGTACATGGAGCTACCGGACGCAGTCCGTCACATCGTAGACCAGGCCGGCTTTGGCGCCTTCTGCAGGGGACTTTCCCATCTTACCGCGAGCAGGCCTCTCCTTGCCGCTCTGGTGGAGAAGTGGTGGGACACCACCGATTCCTTCCACTTCTCTGCCACGGGAGACATGACGATGACTCCCTATGACTTCTCGATGCTCACCGGCATCGGGGTAGGGGGTGATCCGATCCCCTTTGACACAGACATGGACGAGTGGGAGGCCGCTCAAATGTATTTGCTGGGCGTCCTACCGCCTCTTGCTCGCCCAGGCTTCGTCAGATACTCGTGGTTTGAGGACCACTTCCGGATTCAGCCAGCTCTAGCTGAAGAGGCGCCGATGACTCAGGAGGAGGTGGAGCGGTACGCACGCGGCTTCCTCATGTTCCTGTTGGGGACGACCATCTTCACTGACCGGGCGAACACTGTGCCCCTCTGTTTACTGAGTGCCTTGGTGGATGTCACATGGATCCTGCGCTACGATTGGGGTGGGGCAGCCTTGGCCACACTCTACGAATATATGAGTTCATCCTCCCAGTGCAGCGGGCAGTTGCTCGGGGGCTACTGGCGAGCTTGGGAGGTACATCTTCTTTTCTGCTTTTACATTTCTACTTTACATTTCCTGTACTCTGTACACTACGTACACTGCTGTCCGCCTCATGCTGACTGTATACTGCACACACGGCACACATATAATCTGTTTTACACTGACTGTACACTGCACACACTATACACACTGCACAATACACGGTTCTACAATTTCTGCTTTATTCTGCATTCTACTTTATCTGATAAGCATACTGATATTTACTCTGCAGTTGTGGGTCTACACCTACTTCCCGAGGCTTGCACCAGTGCCTGACGAGGAGACTCCTCTCGGCGTTCCATTCTCCCGACGCTTCAATGTGAGATGCATGCGAAGACCCCGGGAGACGTTCATATTCTTATGCCGCTACTTCGATACCATCACTGCCGCAGAGGTATGTTCAACTTTAGAGTTTATTTCAAGCTTTGCTTTGCACTGTATTTTCAATAACAGCAGAAAACTGACTGCATATCATTTTCAGATCACCTGGCAGCCTTGGGCTCCATTGCCAGCTGCGGTTCGGGAGCGATTTGCCGGTGCTGAGGAGACCGCCCGGTTCAGGATCTTGCTGGAGGGCCCGGTCTGTCGGGCTTGGTACCTGGGTGAGCGCTTCCTGCGCCAGACCCTGGGTTTACCGGAGCAGATAGTTCCGGGTCCGCCTCCTACCCACATGAGGGACACAGAGAGGTTCACTCCCGAGCAGATGGCTAATTACACGATCGGCTGGGAGGCTGAGGGCTTTAGGGGTGAGGGCGACTACGCAGAGTACGTCAAGACCTACATCATGCGGCCTTTGAGCAGTGACCGTCGAGTTGAGCGAGAGAGGCCCCTGGCGCCAGCGGCTAGGACAGGAGAGGAAGCAGGAGCATCGAGGACGGTTCAGGTTCGTGGCAGGAGTGGGGCTCGGAGAGGGCGGGGGGCTAGTTGGCCAGCACTGCCCATGACGATGACATGCCGAGGGCAGGGTGGGGAGACCGACCAGATCCCCATTGCTCCCCCTCCGGCTGATCACGAGTTAGTCGGGTTCTACGACTTGCCTCCGATATGTACTACTGCATTTTACATCTTGCATTGTCATTCCAGTTCATTTGATATTCTGCAGAATACTGATGCTTCTAACACTTTTGCAGGCTTCCTCCGAGTACACTCGTCAGTCCCTGGAGCTGACCGCCTCTGTGATGGAGATGCTCCAGCGGAGCCTCGATCTTCTAGCCATTTACAGTATTCCGGTATGTTCTTCTGACCACAGTCTCAAACTATACACAATCTGATGCATCGCACTGTCAGCATAACACTCGATACATGGCCCTCACGGCATCTGACACACTGTAGCCCACAGACTGTTCACAGCATTACTCACGGCATTCATACACTGCACTCAGTCACTGCATTCTGTACCGACACACTGTTCACAGCATTCACACACTGTACTCATACACTGCATTTTGTACTGATACACTGCTCATAGTATTCACATACTGTACTCATACACTGTATTCTGTATTCATACTCTGCTTTGCGTAGCATACTGATGCATTTGCCATTTGTGCTTTTCAGCCTCCATTCCAGATTCCTGCTGCAGGAGGTGGCCTTCTCTCGGGCACCAGTCTCTGATGACGATGAGTCCGAGGCCGAGGCAGAGTCATCCGAGGAGGAGACCGGAGATGGCTCAGACTCAGATGACGGTGCTGATGACGATGCTCCTGGACCTTCGTCCAAGAAGAGGACAAGGACAAACTCACGTGCCTGAGACCAGTTAGCATTGATCCAGACTTTTACTGCTTTTCTTCTTTTTGTTTTGCTTCACTTTTGTTGGTAGCTTGAGTACCTTGTAGTGCCGCAGGCAGGTTTTTGTTTTCTCCAAAGCTATGTACTTGAAAAATGATGAAATGAAACAAACTTTTTGTCATGAAAAAGTGTTACATTTGTACATTTCATACTTCGTATTGCATTGCTTCATATTACACCTCAATGTAAATAAGATTGATCTTTTGTCTGAGAATCAAACACTTGTATTGTAGTAATCAGGTAATGAACCGGCCAACAGCAAAACAACTCAAACAACCTACTGCTCATTCTGAACACACAGCCCATAACACAACACTTGGTTCAAATCTGCACACAGCTCATACACCCAATTCAATCTGAAAGGACGGAATACAAAGGTGGAATCTGTTGAAGCTAAAACACACTCGGATGCAATCCGGAACCCACATGTTCACTGTTTCCAAGTGTCCCGGGTTGAACCCCTGCGGTTTTATGAAAGAACTAGATCACGTTTTGCACAAACGTGGAGAATGGCACAGCACTCTGAGCACATAAAACGATTAATTTTTGAAATTGAAAAAGGGTTTTTCAAACCGAGGTATTGAGCCTACAACTGAACACCGTGAAAAAGACTCAACAGCGAAAGCAAAAAGGTAGACTACCTAAACACAACGAGACACGCTCGAAACAGACTCAAAACAAGAGTTGAGGTAGACAAAACAAAAGACACGACACACAGACACGTTATAAAGACGAGAGACCTCAGAAATCACGAGGAGCCAGTTTCTTCGGGTATTATTTCCCACCCTTTTCTCATTTGTGATTCTCACATCACTCGGCTCTCAGGCTCGGTTTTTCTCTCAAAACCCTTTTGCTCACTTTTCTCTCATCGTACACCTCTCTATTCTTAACTCTCTCATTTTTTATATCCCTCCCCAGGGTGGTGATGGATAAACAAGAGGTTGTGGGTTCATGCCCAACACTATTAGCTCACAGCTATTTCTTCTGGTGACATTTAGTCGATGCCCCGGATGAGGGAATGGAGTATCTTGATCCATTCCAAATCGTGCTTCGCACTTGGCTTGATACCTCGTTGCTCGGAGGATGTTGAGAGCCTTCAGCCCTTTACAGACAGCTCCAGTTGTGCCTGGCAAGTATGCTGGTAATGGGAGAAAGACAGGACGCCTGACTCACCTGTGCCCCTTGTTCATCACTTTGACCATTTTTTTGTTTTCGTTTTCTACTAAAACAATTTTGACCAACATGAGAGTTAAATTAACATACTTGTTCGATTTTTAATTTGAAAATCATACAAGTTAGGCTATGAGCACTGAAAATTTTCCTTTTTTTGGGTCCAAGAAAATGGTCTAGTTTTGGAAAATGAAATAATTTTCGAGAAAATAGTCAACCTCAGTAAAAAATTTCAAAAACTATTTTTGCAAACGGTCACTGCTCAACGAGTGCAGAACTTACTCTCGAGATGCACAACCTTGGATCGGAGGCAATGGAAAATTGCCCCTTGTCTGGATGGCACTGCACAGCAACGGAAAGTTGCCCCTGGTTTGAATGGCGACTCATGGCAACGGAAAGTTGCCCCTTGTCTGAATAACGCCGCAGCATATTGTAAACAGTCCTCCTTAGTGATAATCACAACCGAACTCTCGGATACAGAGAAGACAGAGATGGTCAAAACCAATATATGGACACAGTCGCTTTGAAAGCGTTGGGGCTGGACTTCAGGATGAAGTTGCCTACGTATCCCAAACATGGGAATCAAGCCTTACGTAGTTCCGGTTGTCACAACCGAACTATCGGATTCAGAGAAGGCAAGGATGATCAAAACCATTACATGGACACACTTGATTTGGAAGTGTTTGTGGCTGGACTTCAGGATGAAGTTGCCTACGTATCCCAAACATGGGAATCAAGCCTTACGTAGTTCAGGGTAAGGTACACTCGTGTATTAACCCTCACCACGCTCTAACTTTTGCCAAGGTCGCCCTTCCGGATTTTCAACCTTGCGAGCTCAGTTTTTCTTTTCTTTTCAATTCTTTTTTTCTTCTTTTTTTTGTTTTTCATCTTTTCTTTTTGCATTTTCATCTTTTTTTATTATTATTCTTTTTTGTATTTTTTTTTCTGTATTTTTCTCTTGCTCTAACTTTTGCCTAGGTCGCCCTTCCGGGTTTTCGGCCCAGCGAGCCTCTCAAGGGTAAAAGTGTAGGTTTGTCCATGCCAAATGGTTTTGAGATCCTGAAGTCATCTGAATTCAGGGGAGTGGCTGTTGTATTGATTTGCAGAAGGATTCATCTTCGGCTCTTCGAGCACGCCGGACATTTTTGCCCCTAGTCCGAGGGATGCTTCTGATTTAGCTTCGCAAGTTTCTTCTGATGAGGTCTGATCTTCTTGATCTAACTTTGGTGCCTCTTGTTCGAGGGCTGCTTCAAATTTGGCCACACAGGCTTCACATGATGGTTGGCCGTTTATCATTCTGAATGTACGTTCAAGGCTTTGAGAGTGAGGGGTCGAGTCTCGAGGCTGAGAGCGATCCTAAGCTGCACAATCTCAAGAATGATTCCACACAGGTCTCCACAAGACTGCGCAAAACATTTTGTTTTTGAAAGTTTTTAAGAAAGTGACAAATTGCTCGCACAGAAGACAATGCGGAACCAATCTGGATCAAGTCAGGATCCTTCCCAGTACTCACACTAACAAGCATGATTTCATTCGTTAAGGGCTTAGCATGCCTCTCTTTCTCTCAATTGGTCAAATTTTGCAAAACCCGAGGAATTCCTTCCTCTTTGTTTTCATCACCAGTGTAAAAAAGGTTTTGAACAACTTTGGTCAATACAATGACTTATAGGCGCAAAAGAGCAGGCAAAATGCGCTGCCGTTCATTCTAACTTGCTGGCACAACAGGCTCAAAGTAGCAATAGGCACGGAAACATGATAGCCGTAGCTATTTCATTCAAAACCTCAGGTTGCAACTGGCTCCACAGCAGAGACAGACTCAAAAGAAAGTAGAAGAATAATTACAAAAACATGATATCCGAGGCAATAACCCTGGAATCACCTGACATTCTATACAATGGGACTGACTCAGTACAACAAGACAGACCCTTAAGCAAAAAGACTGACTCAAGACAATGAGACAGACTCAAAACAAAACCAAAGAAATGGCTCAACACCCAAGCCAGAAATTACAAAAAAACAGCATCCGCAAATGCTCAAAACAATGCGTGCCAGACGCCACATCTGAAATACACTAAGCGCCGCCCGCAGGTGAACTAACTTCTGATCACATGCTCGCAGTATCCTCAAAATCTAACAACTCGGCAGTGACGGACCTCGCTAAGGTAGGCAGGAGGATGACCTCATTGTCGATTAAATCCTGTACTTCATGACGAAGACGGAAACAGTTGTCGGTACAATGACCAATTTGCTGGTGGTACGCACAGTACAAGGCAGCATCATGTGTGGAAGGGAGATTCTTCGGGAGAGGCCGAGGCTCGAGGGGTTTAAGCTGCCCTCTTTCGGCAAGGATCTGGAGCACCCTAGACAAAGGCATGTAGAGTGCGTGGAAGACTCTGTGCCCTCGGGGCAGATACTTCGAAGTTTGCTGACTTTTGCCGGACGCACTGGCAAAAGGATCGGCAGGTGCCGCCTTGACTTTCTGATCTTTCCCGGTGCAGGGTTAGGATTGGAGGGAACTGTTCTGGCATGACGGGGCCTATCCCGATTTTCTGTTTGGTTGGAACTCCCCTCGGTTGGAGTAGAGAAAGCATCATCCACAGTTTTGGCCACCACTGCGAGTATTTGTTGTTTATTCATCCTCCCGGCTTTCAAAGCCTCAACTGGCCACAGCAGTTGTTCAACGGGATCAGCATCTATTCCCACTTTATTCTTACCTCTAGCCTCAGCTTGATCGAGGGTTTGGGTTGCTCCATTAGAGCGGAACCCGGTTGTTGTTGCCATGTCATGGCCATAGCTTGAAACAGCCTCAGGTTGGCTGAGCTCGATCATAATTCGCCCCAATAGCGGGGGCTCCTGCGGTACAAAATTTTCGGCCTAGGATAGGGTTGGTGGCGAAGCCGACATTCCGTAGGTGAGATCAGCCGTAGATCGCTGAAGATCGCCAATCATTCCCATTAACTCGAACGTGGTGGGCTCACGAGCCTGAAACAACTGTGGTTCCCAGATCGAGCGCGCGGCAGGCGACCTGGGCGGATGCGGTACATCAACATTGGTTTCATTCTGTAAGATGATTCCTTGATCCAATGCGGCTACCATAACCACTATTTCCTCTGAGCTTTGGGTCATCATAAGTCCTCTTGAACTGAACAGAGACGATGGATCAGATGTCTGTCTTGCCTGAGCAAAGGAGACCACTAGCTATTCTGTACTAGATCTCTGAACTGAAAGAGAAAACACGCAGCATTTCAGCCCAATCAAAACAGACACAAGCATAGTTGAATAATCGTACTCTACTACTGATCACTGTTCCCCAAAATCACTGCCCCAAAACTGAATCTGATACCCGCAGATATAACTGATTCTCAAATTCCGATACTGATGCCCTCAGGCCTGATACTCAGACTTGCGAACTGATATATGCATTCCCTGTAGAGGTCAACTCAAAAAGCACATAACAAACAAGCAAGAGCCAAAACACCCCTATGTTGGGGTAGGGTTTCCCTGTCCTATTTTGTCAGGAAGTAGGGTTTCACTACACACGCAGCGGTTTCAAACAACCTAAAATCGGGTTAAGCAACCTGTCCTAGTTTGGAATGGTCACTATGGATTCTGAATATGCACTAGGTCGAATGGTCAAAAGGGTGCCCCGGTGACAACCGGGGTTTGTGTTCCCATCGTGGCAGAGCCCGTAACCGGTCAGCCTTATGGTACGCTCCTCGAAGCGAGCCTCCGGCAAACCGTTCAGGAATAGCAGACGGCAAACACTGTGACTTAGGCGCACCAATGCAAATGCAATGCAAAGAAACACATAAGTGTAGTCAAAGCGAGATATCATGAGTTCGAGTCAAGTTCTCTTACTCCCCAGCAGAGTCGCCAGAAACTGTGGATGCGCCCTGAGGGCCTACGCTGCCACAATTCAGACTCAATTTGTCACGGTTCTTAATCTGAACCAAAGAGTCCAAATCTGGCAAATCGTTTTGAGAAAACAGATTTTTAGAAAGAAGTGTCAAACATGGACTGCTTTGCCAGATACAGAGTCGCCACCTAAATATTTTTTGTAAGGAGGATTTAGGAAACCCTGACTCATTGCCTAAGGCCACGTGTCCGTCATCACCAAAGTTGCCTCGGCTCGGGAACTTGGGTACGATTGGGGAAGGTCAGCTATGAGCACCCCCTCTCGCCCAATCAAAGATCGACCTCTACTAACCATGATAACTAATTTTGAAAACATTATGCGTTCTTATTCCAGTTAATTAGCTAATCTTACTATGTGATGCGCACAACACAAAAGTATAGACTAGATCGCCTAATTTGGAACAAAGCATTGCATATCCGCTCTCTTTTGAAAGACAATTTGAAATTTGCTACTCGCAAGTAGGCTAAAACACGGATTTCAACGAGTTGTTCCAACTCAAACAATCCCACCTTCACCCACAGGCATTCAGGCAATTTACATCACATAAGCATATAGCCACATGGTAAGCATGCTGTTATATTAACATTCACACTCATGTGAGATGCTAAAGCATAAAAAGCTTACCGAGTACTCCGAGCCAAAACAAAAGAACTTGTTAGCAATCAATGTATGATCCAAGTCCATGTTAAGTGGCTAATGCATCGCATACCAAATGAAACTAGAATAGGCTCAGCTAACCCTAGAATGATATGTGAAATGCACAGATAGCATGTATTCAAGTTAGATTTGAAATACTATGCAGTTAGCATGATGCACCGAGCCCGGTGCATGCAATACAAATGAATGGATGCACGCATGCATAGCATAAGGTATGCTAAATTAAATATGCCCTAATACTAACCATCAAAGCAGGTAAGTAAAAGGGAGAAAGAAATGGGAGTTGGAAGACATGCACACATGCACCCACACTTATTACAAATTCGCCCTCGCTCGGAGGGACCAAAAGAATAATCCAATTTAATTAACCTACAAGCTAATTAAATAATTTACAAACCACCCAATTAATTAACAAATCAATTAAGCTGAGGAAAACAGTAAAAGGCCTCGGGAAGAGGGATGCACGCATGCTTGGATTGGCTTCGCCCGGAAATCCGATGCCATGCACAAGCTGCCTTTGTTTACCCTGCTTTGCTCCTCTAAGACTTGCACAAATCCCAAGGTACACTCTTTGGACACTGTGGAACACCACCAGCCAAGGGGAATCATCACCGGCCATGGTAGGGTGGTCATCGACCATTTGTATAGCTCTCGGCCAAAAATGTTTGGTCGGTCGGCAGTAGAGATGGTCGGCCGACCATGTATGCCTGCAGAAACCTGTTTTGACAGCAGCAGAGGACAAAACATGGCATGGCAATGCATTTCAAGCAATGTTTGCACCAACCACACTCCTTATCATATTCGTGACTCAAAAGAGTTTGGTACTCGGCCCTCGGACCATTAATCGTGCATTCCAATGCGTGATGGCCAAAGAGGCCAAGCTGTGCATTTTGATATCAAATGTAATGCACACCAAACACCCAATGAATCCTAACCTCTATCACTTGATCAAGAGACAAGGCATGCATGCCAAGCGCAACCTAAGCATACAAGCTAAATATGCAATATAAGCATGCAAGCAAGTAATGTACACTAGGCACACAACCTAAGCAAACAAGCATGCGAAGTATGCAACAATCATGCAAATGATATGTGACAACATATCAAGCAAACATGTGACAACATGTTAAGTAACCACAAGAGGGATGCATGCCAAATGCAACACAACTTCAAACATGCAACAACATGCCATGGGCCAAATATGTGACAATATGCAAGGCAAATGCACACACAAGCATTCGTGCACACAATGGTCCAAAATTTCAGCATGAGGGAGTAACTTTTTAAGCCCAAAACAGTGGCTAAAATGTTAAGTACATGAAGGCAAATGTACATACAAGCATGTATAGATACATGGTTCAAGACTTAAGCATAATGAAGCAACTTTTAAGCACACTTAAAAGGGACAAACATGGACTAATGGCATGCATATTAAACTCTGAAAATCATGCTATAAGAGGTTCCAAACCAACTAAGCAAAGCAAGCATATCATGCAACCAAGCCTAAAGCCTAGGGCTCACCAAAGAGGCATTGAACTACACTTAGCAAGACCAAACATGGCATGATTTAAACAACTAAAATCAGAGTTTTAGCATGTCAAAATGAACCTCAAAACCCACTTAGATGGCATCTAAATGACTTACACATGGAAGCATACACAAATGTCCAAACATGGAGCATAGGACAACACTCTTTTAAAGCATTAAAGGAGCATCAAATGCAAGCATACAAGCATACCATGGGGACTGAAATGACATGGTAAGTGGTTCCAAACCACTAAAACAAAGCAAGTAAAGCATGCTAGAGGGGTCGATACTCAAGGCTCACAAGGGGGATTACATGGTAGCTATACAAAGCAAAACATGGATGACCTAAGCAACCAAAAACAGACCTCAAGCACACTAAAACATGCATAAAAGCTTCACAAAGCTAGGCCAAAACAAGTGAGCATGGTAGTCTAAATGCTAGACACATGTTAAGGCAATTCATGGCATTACAAGACAAGTATGCAAAGCAAGCATGGTGTGTCTAGACCAACTAAAAAAAGTGATATATCATGGCAAAATAAGCACAAATAACACTTAAGACATGGCCAACATGAACTTAAAAATGGTGCTCACACATGAGGCTAAAATGGCTCTTTTTAAAGGCAACAATGAGAGGGGATGGCCCTCTCCTTCTTAGGACCTCAAACCACCATCCTCACCACTGAAATCCCTCAAGATTTCAGTGGTGAGGAGGCCCAAACAAGGTGGTCCCGGAGCTTACCAAAATAGCACAAAATGGGGGCCAAACAAGGCCTAAGAGGGGTCGAACAACCCCAAACACCAAAATAACTTTAAACAACTATTTTAAGAAAGTAAAAACAAGACTTTTATATGTTATATACTAAGCTCAAAAACAGATGCAAGGTAGGCAAAAAGACTATGCAAAAATGGGGAATAAAGAGCAAGGTTCTTACCCTTGAAGACTTTCTTCAAGAACAATGCTCCAGCAGCTTCCTCAAGCTTGAATCCACCCAAGAACTCCAAGAACAACCCTCTAATGCCTCAGCAACTAAAGGTATAGTGTAACACTAGGTGTTTGTGTGCAAAACTATGAACAAACACACACTTAGACACAAAGAGAGGAAGATATAGAGATAGATAGATATAAGACTCAAACCCTAATCTTAGACCTCTCTCTTGAACTTTTGGAACCTTGGAGGAGGGAGGAGAGGCCCTCCTTTTATAGAGGATCACTCTTGCAAAGCTTACAAAACAAGCTAAGCAAGAGTGAAATCCCTCCATACACGTGTATGAAGGGGGTGCAAAGTGTATGCCAGCTAGCACAGCTGGCATAAAAATATTTGCAAAAGCAGATGCACAATGGTCGGCCAGCCAAAAATGCCAAATTGACCAAATACATGGTCGACCGACCAAAAAGAGTGCCGGCCGGCCAAACATTTGGCCGATGGCAACAAAACAGTGGCCGGTGGCCTCAAGCCATGGCCGGTGAGGTGTGGGGATGGCCAACAAGCCATTCCCTACCCCTCAAAAGCAAAACACAAGTGTTTGGTGCAAAACCAAACACAAAACAGTCGAGTCGAGAGATCCTGAGACAGGGCGCGTGGCCGAGACCTCCGGGAACTCAAGACGAACATAAACATGGATGATCACTGAGTGTTCAAACGGTGACGTCCAAGTCTTGAGGACGGTCAAAAATGGGGTGTCTACAAGAGGCAGCCAGTTTTTGTTTCACTTTTGTCGGTGGCAAGACGAAGGAGGGCCAGACAGGGTTCACCAGTTCTACTGATCTGACATTCACCAGTTAGATCACCTTCGTTCAACTTATCTTGGGCATCTGCTCTTATCATGGCTCAGCCTCCAACAAATCTGGAGGATTTACTGATCTGTCTTCAGCAAATAGTAGATTCGTTCCAGCACGATATGGCCCGACAAACTAAGATCACTAATAGGTTGCAACAACAACAACAGCAGCCGGCTGCGGTTTCTGCTTCTCATGCACCTAATGCGGCTACTCCTATGCCAAGCACCGTTGCCAATACAGCTCAGGATCCATCAGGTGTTCCTATTCCTCCAATCCAGACAGATCCAGTCCCGGTTCAAATGTCTAGAGCTCCAGCCAAGGCACCTTGCGAGTTTGAGTTTGACTCGACCCTACTTAAAGTCAACGAACTTAAAAAGCTATTCAAGAAAGTGCAGAGGGTTAGCTCTATTCCGGATATTGAGGATGGATATACAGAGTCTGTCGTCACTTTGCCGAAGTGGTTCAAGATGCCGCATATTGACCATTTCGATGGCTCTAGAGATCTAATAGTGCATCTGCACCTGTTTTACGACCAATGGGTTTGACTAGAATTTAGAAGCTATCTCTATTCAGCAGGACCATGTCTAGTATAGCTGCCATCTAGTATGCGAAATTGAAGGACTTTGTGAAACAGAGCTGGCAAGAGTTGGCCGAATCCTTCGTTGCCTAATGTTCTTACAACACGCAGATCAAGATCACAACTCGTGATCTTGAGGCAACGCGTCAGGAACCGCAGGAAGGCTTCTCAGAGTTTGTTATTCGATGGAGAGCAAAGGCGACTATGATGGAAAATAGGTCTCCAAAGAAAGATCAAGTTCGTATAATTGTCAGAAATCTGCATGAAAGGTTATTACAGAGAATGATAGTCCTCCCACTATTCAACTTTAAGGACTTCCATGAAATTGGGATTCAAATAGAGGATGCCCTCAGGCAAGGGATCATTGTGGAAGATAATGAGCCAATGTGGAAAAATGTTGTTCACAGTTCCAATGCTACTACCAGTGGTAGCACAGCTGGGAAATGCTCAAAACCAAACACTGTCACCACTCCCAGCAAAAACCATTTTCCTAATAATAGCCAAAAGCCAACCACTTCAACTCGGCCCCAAGCTCGAAATTTCCATCCTCTTTACATGAGTATCTCTCAAGCTTTAAAAACACTGCTAGGAAAAGGACACCTAGAGCTCCTAGAACCCCGACCCCTCCCAAATCCTCTTCCACCAAGGCATGACCCTGCTAAATACTGTGTCTATCATCAACAACCGGGTCATGATACAAACTGTTGCATCCGTCTTCGTCATAAGATTCAGGATCTTATTGACAACGAGGTCATAGCTCTACCAAAAAGACCTCAGTCCACCATTGACCCATTACCTCCACACCTCAACCTAATCCATACACTGCCATCCACCTACAACCCCAGCATATATATCACCCCAGCCCATTTTCCCAAGCTTGAGGTGTTCATTCTAGAAAGCACGAACTTGTGTATGATGGATGCACTTGAACCCCAATCATCTTAAACCTATGAACCCACTACTTCTGAGCTGATTAGCATGATTGAAGATTTGCAGAGAACTATGACAGATCTAGCCTTTGGGATATTGGCTCCCTCATCGACCACATCACATACCAGAAATTTCATGCCAAAAGGCTCCCCAATCTTGGGGCGAGCTGCAATTGAAAATGGCCAACCTAAAGCTATATCGAGTCTGGGTGATCACATGTCAACAATAAATGGACCTTGCTCCGACATAGTCACCCAATCCCTTGGCAAAGTTAAAGGAAGTGGCAAGAACAAGGCCAGGGCAAGTATTGATCCTGATCCACATCTCTAGTGGGCGATAGAGACTTTCAAGGTCAAAGGGCTGAACAAGCAGCAAGTTCTTGCAGTTGTTGCAAAAACTATAGGTGACACTTTTGCCACTCAAGTTGGGGGCATTTTGAATCCGGCGGTAAGCCATGAAAAGAGATGTCGTACCAGAAACACCTATTTCAGCTCCAATCCTATGCCCATAAGAGATTATTAAACCCAGTCAACACCTGCCAACCCCTCTGTCAATCCTTCCAGGATTGGTAACCGCACATTCAATCCCCTTTACATGACCTTATCCAAAGATCTTCAAATCTTCATAGAACAAGGCCATCTCAAACCTATTGACCCTCGGCCTATCCCTAATCCTTTTCCAACCAAGTATAATGCTGCAAAGTACTATGCCTTTTATCAACAAACCGGCCATAACATTGACTGTTGTTTTCATCTTCTCTATGAAGTTCAAGATGTGATTGATAGTAAGGTCATCACTTCACCAGGTCCTACAAAGTCTATCGGCGCTGGATCGATGAACTTGGGGGATAATGTGACTAGGTGATCGGAGATGAACCACCTGATGATGGCACTCATTTTACTCCAGATGCGGTAGATGGCATACACTGGTTTAGCGCTTTGAAAATGTTGTTTATTTTACTTTTGAACTTGGGTGTTGAGTTAGTCTTGTTGTATTGAGTCAATCTTGTTGTGTTATGGTTAGGTGATTTCGGGGTGTACTCAGACATCACTTCCCTATTTGTTTTTTCACTCTTCCTTTTCAGTCTGTTTCTACCATGGAGCCAGTTGAACCAGAAGTTCTAAATGAAACGACAATTATTTTCACCTACTTCTCTATGCCTTTAAATCATTACATTGACCAAAGTTTTTCAAAACTGTTTCCAAAACTGTGGTGAAAACAAAGAGAAGAATTCCTCGAGATTTGCAAAATTTGATCGACTGAGAGGAAGAGAGGCTTGCTAAGCCCTTAATGAATGAGATCATGTCTGTTAATGTGAGTACTGAGGAGGATCCTAGCTTGATCCAGATTGGTTCTACATTGTCTGTAGGAAAGCGCGAACGACTAGTCGCTTTATTGAAAGATTTCAAAAAAGATGTTTTATGTGGTCCTACAAAGACATGCCTAGAATTAATCTTGACATTGTACAACGTAAGATCATTCTCAGCCTCAAGACTTGACCCCTTTGCTTTTGAAACCTTGATTCAAGAATGTTCAAATGATCAACAAAAACATAAGGTTTGCATGGCCAGATTTGAAGCAGCTTTTGAACTAAGGGCAAAAAGGTCAGATGTCACTAAAAGAAGTTTGCATAGCCAGATAAGAAGCAGCCCTTGAACTAGGGGCAAAAAGGTCAGATGTGCTCAAAGATTCAAAAGATGAGTCATTTCTCAAGCTAATGGAGACCTGCAAGAAAGCCAAATCCCATAAATGGAGAGAAGAAAATTTTTACTGAAGAATAATTGAGTTCCTATCCACAATACTAGGGGCAAATTCGGACGCAATTGGATGGGCCCCTACATCATCATCGAACAAAAGCCATTCTCCTGGATTTAGATGACTTAGAGATCTCAAAACCGATCAACATGGATAAGTTAAACTTTTCTATCCTTGAGAGACTCATTGGATTGAAAACCCGGAAGGGTGACCCAGGCAAAAGTTAGAGCAAGAAAAAGAAGAATAAAATAAAATAAAAATAAATTAAAAATAAAAAAGAAGAAGAAATGAAGAACAATGGAAAAAAAGAAAAGAAAAAAGAAAAAAAGAAGAAAAATGAAAAGAGAAAAATAGCTCGCAAGGTTAAAAACCTGAAAGGGCAGCCTTGACAAAAGTTAGAGTACAAAAGGAGAGTATTAATACCCGAGTGCACCTTAACCCAGGAACTACATAAGGCCTAATTTCTATCTTTGAGATACATAGGCAACTTCATCCTAAAGTTCGGCCCCAACCATTGTCAGCTTGCTTGTCTCATCCATGTTGGTTAGCTTATCCTTATTCGAACTCAGTTATCCTGTCCATGTGCAAATTGGCTCATCTTCGTTCAAAATCGATTGTCCTATTCCGTTAGAAGATTCAGCTGCAAGACAAATCAAAGCTGCAAGACAAATCAAGTTCAAATCTGAGGTTGTGCATCTCAGGAGTTAATTCCTCGTTGGTCAGGTAGTGGCCATTTGCGAAAATAGTTTTTCAAGATTTTTAGTGAAGTTGACTAATTTTCTCGAAAATTATTCCATTTTTCCAAAATTGGACCATTTCTTGGACCCAAAAAAGGAAAATTTTCAGTGCTCATAGCCTGACTTACATGATTTCAAAGCAGAAAGTCGAACAAACATGTTAATCTAACTCTTATGTTGGTCAAAATTGTTTTAGCAGAAAGACAAAAACAAAAAATGGTCAAAATGATGAATTAGGGGCACAGTCGAGTCAGGTTTTCTATCTTTTCCCCATTGTCAACCCTATTGTCAACGTGCTCACCAGAAAGGGCACAACTGAAGCTAGCAGCAGGGGCCAAAGGCTTTCTCATCCTCCAAACTGCGAGGTATCGAGCCAAGTGCAAAGCACGGACTGGAAATAAAGCTGGATACTCCACCTCCCTCATAAGGTCCACAACTTCCTGCTTATCCATCAACCACCCAGGGGAGGGATAAAAAAAATAAGAGAGATTAAAGAATAGAGAGATGTGTGCTGAGAGAAAAAGTAAGGAAAGGAGTTTTAAGAGAAAAAGAGATTGAGGGCCAAAGTGATGTGAGAGCCGTAAATAAGAAAGGGTGGGAAACAATACCTGGAGAAGCAGTGGGCTCCTCGTGAATCGAGAGGTCTCCCACCGATGGAAAACATCCAATTGTTGTGTGTGTTGTTTTTGTTTGTCTCGATTCTTGTTTTGAGTCGTTTTGGGTGTAAATAGATGTGTTTAGGTTGTTTTACTTTGCTTTTTTCTTTGTTGAGTCATGGTGTACTATGGTCAGTCGTAGGCTCAATACCTAGTTAAAAACTCATTCTCAGGTCCAATTTCAAAAAAATAAATCGTTTTGTGCTCAGAATGTCGTGCTGTTCTCAACATGATCTGCAAAACAGAATTCTTTCTTTCATAAACTGCAAGGTCCAACCCCAATCAAGAGAGAGCAATAGAACAAGGACCTATCTGAAGCTACATAGGTTCCGGACTGCAAGGCAAAAGAAAAAGAGAAAAAATTGGAGCATCTGAGTTTGTTTCAACTTCAGCATTTTCCAGGATTACATTCTGGAGGCACCTATTCAGGCCTTGTCATGTCTCTAAAGAATGAGTGTACCTCGATCTCAAGCTCAAAGCCTACTTCAAGCAAGAATGGCAATCAAACCCCGACCTCAAGCTCAAGCTTGGTTCAAGTCAGAATGGCGATTAAAGTGCTCTCCCTGAACACCATTCCCTACCAGAGGCACCTTGGCTGTGTTTGCAATGAGTTCCTAGGAGACCAATTGTGACGATGGAAACTAGAGTTCGAATGGCGATGCCTAGAACATAAAGGTTTGGAATTTTCGAGACTAAAGTTTGGTTTGAATACCCAGGGGTGTATCCCCGACTTGAAATCTATATGGTAGCCCCATAGGTTAAGGTAGCTTGTATGCGCCTCAATTCTAGATACTGAACCAACCTAGTCTGTCACCCCGTTAGAGAATAGGGAAAGTTGTGAATGTGATTAGGAAGAGAAGGGGCATCCGTGGCTTCTACATGCAAATGTTACCCCTTGCCAGTATTTGAGGACCTTTGAACTGTGAGATGAAGGTAAGAATTCGAAGAACACAAAATGGGGAGATCCTCGTCAAAGTAGAGCGGTTCATCGCCACTCGCCCTATAAGGTGCTTTCTAAAGCGCTGCTTTATTGGTTTACTGCATTTCATCAGCATCATCCACTTATATTGCTTGTCACACGTACTATGTGCATCTATCGCACGCATACTGCATTATGCATCTATTATACAATCTCATCATACTCTTTGCATCCATCGCATCATTTCAGGACCTCTTCTTACGATTTCAGCGTGGTTAGAGTGTTCCTTTCCTCACACGATTTCAGCATGTTTGGAATTTATCTCAGGGCGTGCAGAAACACGACCCTGAGCGGTTTCTTTCAGGACATTTTCTCACGATTTCAATGTAGTTAGAGTGTTCCTTTCGTCACACAATTTCAGCGTGTTTGGAATTTATCTCAAGGCGTGCAGGAACGCAACCCTGAGTGTTTTTTCAAGACCTCTTCTCACAATTTCAGTGTGGTTAGAGTGTTCCCTTCCTTACACGATTTCAGCGTGTTTGGAGTTTATCTCAGGGCGTGCAGGAACGCGACCCTGAGCGTTTCATTTCAGGACCTATTCTCACGATTTTAGCGTTGTTAGAGTGTTTCTTTCTTCACACGATTTCAGCATGTTTGGAATTTATCTCAGGGCGTACAAGAATGCGACCCTGAGCAATTTTTTTCAGGACCTCTTGTCACGATTTCAGCATGGTTAGAGTGTTCTTTTCTTCACATGATTTCAGCGTGTTTGGAATTTATCTCAAGGTGTGCAGGAACGCGACCCTGAGCATTTTTTTTAGGACCTCTTCTCACAATTTCAGTGTGGTTAGAGTGTTCCTTTCCTTACACGATTTCAACGTGTTTGGAATTTATCTCAAGACGTACAGGAACGCGACCCTGAGCATTTTTTTTCAGGACCTCTTCTTACGATTTCAGCGTGGTTAGAGTGTTCCCTTCTTTACACGATTTCAGCATGTTTGGAATTTATCTCTGGGCGTGCAGGAACACGATCCTGAGCGGTTTTTTCAAGACCTTTTCTCATGATTTCAGCGTGGTTAGAGTGTGTCATTCCTTACATGATTTCAGCGTGTTTGGAATTTGTTTTTCCCCCTCTCACAATTCCAACGTGGTTGAAGTCCTTTTCTCTTCTCACGATTCCAGCGTGGTTGGAGTCCCTTCCTCTTCTCATGACTTTAGCGTGGTTAGAGTGTGTCCTTCCTCACACGATTTTCGCACTTCCTCCTCTCATGATTCCAGCGTGGTTGGAGTCTTTTCCTCCTCTCACGATTCTAGCGTGGTTAAAGTCCCTTTTTCTTCTCACGACTTCAGTGTGGTTAGAGTGTATCCTTCCTTACATGATTTTAGCATGTTTGGAATTTGTTTTTCCTCCTCTCACGATTCCAGCGTAGTTAGAGTCTCTTCCTCCTCTCACGATTCCAGTGTGGTTGGAGTCCCTTCCTCTTCTCACGACTTTAGCGTGGTTAGAGTGTGTCCTTCCTCACACGATTTCAGCGCGTTTGGGATTTGTTCTTCCTCCTCTCACGATTCCAGCGTGGTTGGAGTATGTCACCCTATTCATCTACTGCATTATCCATTGCATCCATTACATCATACCATTTTATCATCATGCATCCTTTTCACTTTAAGCTTAGTTTGGCATGCGCTCATATCTTTCCCTTATTGAAACATGGTTCTGTCATGTGTAAGTACCCATGCTACACTGTGGCCAGTATTGAGGGTGTTCCGGCACCTTTTTTGTGTTAGACATGGTTTGTTTTTTGTCCATGCCTTTTCTAGGTAAGATGTAGTTTGGCTCACGTCCCTTATTCACTACATCCAGTGCATCATACTCTATTTTGCTCCATCCATCCTTTTTGTATAAACGCGTTTAGGATCATTATCATCCCATTGCATTGTTATTACATCTTCCCCCAGCAGATCACTCCTCACTTTTATCATACCACCCAAATTACCTGTATTCTTTCTGCGATAAGCATAGTTTTGCATGTGCGCTATTACGGGAGAATTGTGGTTTGAGCGCTCTGGCTTCTTTTCTATGTTAAACATAGTTTGATTTTGCATCCCCATCCCTTTATGATATTTGTGTATTATGCACTGCTTGTGGTTTCATTATATTATTGCATTGCATTGTGTATCTTTTTGAATTCTGCCCCTGAACTATACTGGTTTGATTCCTTGCAAAGGGATAAATAGGCAGCCCTCGGGTTCAACCAACTACATCTGCATTTTGTTTGTTTTCCCAAGTCTTACGGCCTTGTCAAAATGGGTCGTCTTTGGGCTTTGACATTCACTCACGTCATTTCATGACTTCGAGTTCTATTAAAGAGGGGCAACTGTAGACACCCCATTTTTGACTGCCCCTACGACTTGGGCGCCATTGCTTGCGCACCCAATGATGAATTTGTATATGCTTATCAAGTGCTCGAAGTCCTTAGCAGAATGCCACAGCTTTGAGCCTTCAAACCCTACACATCTTTTGCCTTATTTGGGACCAAAACCACAGTTTTTCAAGCTTGAAAACCCTGGGACCTACCGGCCCCCTAGTGTGGGTTGTCGGCCACTTGCGTGTTTTTGTAGATATTTTGGCCAGCTGTGCCAGCTGTTTCCACAGATGCATGCACCTGCCTACACGTGTATGTATGGATATTTCTGAGAGAGTTTCATGTTTTTCTATATATAGAAGACCTTCCCGTCCATTTTTAAGGGTTGGAAAATTTGGAGCAAAAATATATCTCTCTCTCTACAATTCCATCTCTCTCTTGTAAATTCTTAAGCCTTTGCCTATACACTCTAAACCAAACCTTGTGGTATTGGAGCTGCAGTACTTTTGAGTTTAATTTGAGCTCTTGAGGGTGTGCAAGTGTTGGTTTGTCACTTAGAAAGGGTTCTCCTCTTCAAGAGATATAAGTCATGGTTTGTCCCTTTGATTTATTTGCTATTTTTCCGACTGTTTTTGGATTGTTTTTGGGCTGTTTATACTCTGTATTTTTTGGCTGATACATGTGGTTTAAGGCCATTAGGGGTGGAGGGGTGAATCACCCTTCTTTGTATCTCATTTTTCAAGCCTTTGCCCTTGTGTTTCCCACCTCTTTGTCAACCTTGTTTGAGCTTTCTAATACTAAATTTCAGAGTTTTTTCAGAGGCTAAAACCATGTTTTGAAGTCTCAAAAATGGAGGGGTAGCCTACCGTCCTTCTGCTTGTTTACTAGCTTAACTTGCTCCATGTTGTAGCTTATTGTTTTAGCTATTTTTTTTTTTAATTCTAGCATGTTTTAGGACTGTTTTGGGGTTGTTCATTGCATTTGAGCCTTGTATTGCATGCTTGTAGTGTAATGGTCCTCACAGGCTTGGTGGTTTAGACCTTAGCCACCAACCTATTTGAGTTGATAGCATTTATTTTATACTTTTCCTACTTGTGATCATCTTTTAATCACCTCTGCACCTTTACCATTCCTTGGCCCCTTTTATGGCTTTGAAAGTTATTTCAAACCAAGTGTTTGTTTAAGATTGAGATTGAGATACTGTGCTTAATGGTTTAATCCCTTTGGGGGTTCATTACCAACGGCATGATGTCTCTCTCATGCCCAAAACAACTCTTTGTTTGATATTTCTTTCCATTAGAGGACTTAAAGATCACCATTAGACTTAATGAACTAAGGAATGGTTGGTAATTAAAATGAAGTAATAAAATGGAGACTAAAAATGATGCAAGATAATAAGTAGTTGGGTTCAATCAAACGTTAATTGAATACATGGAAACTTGAGGCATTTCATACTTGCTAGTGATGAAATGGTTCAAGTTTCCAAGGTCAACCACTTCCCTTGATCAATCCATGATAGGGAGGGGGTTTGAGAGTCTTTTCATGTGCATTTATTGAAATTGTACACTTTGGTTCATAGGCCATCATGCAATGAAATTGCATCGATTGATGGCTTACGAATCGAGCTTGCCACTCATTTGAGCTATTTAATGATAATGAGGGGTAAGGTGTACAAAGATACCTTGAGAATATCCTATTTGTGCTCTGTATGCTTTCTATTGTAGCAGAAGAAACCAGGCTCTAGTGGCAGGTAGGCCACTTTTTCTGCACGACAGGCTACCAGGCCGGCCACTTTTGTAAAATTGAGCAGCAACTTTTGGAACAGAACAGTGCAGAGGTTGAGGTGAAAAGAGGTTCTAACTGTGCAATAGAGGTATTCTGGCAGTTGAACAGTGGGCTTTTCGGGTGGAAATGCTTGAATGCATGAGCATTCCTCGCGTCCCGGGGTTGATTAGTTAGCTTAGTTACTTATTTCATGTTGTATTCATATTGTGATTAATTAGTTAATTCTAATTTGTAATTAATTAGTTAATTCCATAGAATAGTTAATTAAATAATTGGTTCTGTAATAATTAGCTAACATAGTTAGTTTATTTGTTATTGTAATAGTTAGTTAAATCGTTTTGTAATAGCTAGTTAGTTTATTCGAACCCTCCTGCACTAGGGCACAGTTGTAATAATGTGTATGTCTTCCAACCCCACGTCTTTGTCCCTTTTATTTATCTGCTTATGATGGTTAGTTTAGGACATCATGTTTTGTTTAGCCTCTCTTATTCCTTACATCCATTGTCTTGCATACATTGAGCTCGGTGCATCATTCTAACTTACATTGTTAGTTAATACTTCTTTGAACACTTGATTAGACCTCATGCTATCAAATTGATTCATATGTCATATTAGTAGCCGAGCATAGTAAATGCACATTGTATGCGTTGCATTGACCATATTGCATAGTTAGGATCATGTATTATTCTAACTCTGTCATCTTTTTTTGGCTTGGAGTACTAGGTGAGCTTTTGTTTGTTTTAGCATATTGCATTGTATGTTAGTGTTGCCTTGTCAAAGCATGTTCACCATGAGGCTAAGTGCTTAAATGATAAACTGTTTGAATGTCTGTGGATGAAGACTAGTTGCTTGAATTGGGATAGTTTGATTAATGTACATTTGAGCTCACTTTTTCAAGTGACACATTCACAAACTCTTTTAAAAAAAAGACAAACATGAAATCAAATGTCCCAATTTTGGAAAAATAGTCTATACTTATGTGCGCATCACATAGTAATGTTAGCCTAATAATCGAAACAAGAACATACAATGTAAATAAGATTCACATCATGATTAGTAGAGGCCGATCTTTGATCGGGCGAGCGGGGGTGCTCAATTCATGACCTTTCCCTCTCGTACATAAGTTCCCGAGCCGAGACAATCTTGGTGATGACGGACACGTGGCCTTTGGCACGAGTCATGGGTTTCTTAAATTTCTCAAAAATATTTAGGTGGCGACTCTGTATCTGGCAATTTAGTCCATTTTTGGCATTTTGATTCAAAATCGGTTTTCCAAAAAGTTTGTCGGATTTGGACTATTTGGTGTTTATCTATTTCACATTGCACTTGTGAGATCAAATTCAGAATCGCGGGAGTTCATATTGTAGGGCTAGTTGTATCCAAAAGGAGCACGAAAAGTCGAGCTACAGTAATGCTTGTGGACACCTTTTGTACATCTCTCGCATATCAAGAAATACGAGTATCGAGATTTATTTAGTATTATGATGTTAGGAATTTCATGATTATCCAACGGAATAAGAGTAAAATCAAAATCCTTGTATGTTAATTATTTGAAGGTGTTATAAGGGTGTAATTACCTCAATTTAGGCCCATATGGGCAACTCCAATCCGAAATTATAACTTCATATTTTTAAGCCTATGAATAGGGTCCGAGTTTTATCACATGGATAGACCTGAACCTGACCCATTGACCCGTCAATGCCCATGTGCTTGGGACTAGTCATGAAATTTTATGGCCAACCCATGCCTTAGTGAGAGCAAACTAAGGCCTCAATTTTTTTTAAGATTTCAAATTTTATCTTTGATATTTGGGTTAATTACTCACAAATCTAGTTATAAGCATTTGTGTATCATTAAGTCTCACAAGTGTTTATATATTCCATCAAGTCCCTTCAATTTGTCGTTGAAAGTTGTTCTATCATAAGGCTAAAATGACTTTCAGTGACGATTTTATGGATTTGTTGTTAAAATCTGACAATTAATAATATTTTGCTATAATGATTTTCTAAATATGTCGCTAAAAAATAACAATTAATGATGTTTTCCTTGACGAATTTTTAATTGTCGCTAAAAAATAATAATTAGTAACACTTTTTTATGAAAACACCGCTAAAAAAATAAAAAAATAAAAAGATTTTGTGGTAATAATTAAAAGTGAATAACACTTTGATACACTAAAAAGTCAAGAGGACTTATTGGGTTACTCATCTTCCTAATAGAATTTTTCAGTCAGTTCCCTTCATATTCTTTTAAAGGTCTTATAAAAATTATTTTTATTTGAAGTACCTACAAACTAAAAAACTAATTTATCAAAAAAAAAAAATCTAATGCAGTTTTATGGGTATTAAGTTTTATTATTTTTATAAATATAGTGGTCCTATGAATGACAATGGATTCTATTTTTCGGGTTTTGCGCCAAATTTTTTCTTTTGAATTATTTTAATTCCGATCCAAAAAAAAAAAATTCAATTATTTTTATGATATAATTTTATACTTTATTATAAATTTGACAATTTTAATTTACCTATCACTACATTTTACCCTACCCAATCAACGCTCTCTTAAACCACTAATATTAAAATCGAGTTGAATCAAATTAAATTAGATGGAGAAATTTTGTCATCCCTAAAGAGTACCACAAATATGTATAATTTTATTATATAAATATATAAATTCACTAATAAATAATATTTTTCTTTTTATTTTAGTGGACCTTTGATCAATTTTTTTTTTTAATATATTATATATTGTCAGATTTATTTCATCTTTCATGCATAGACCTGCAAAAAAAAAAATGTAAATGTGGGGCTTACCTTATTTAAAAAATATTAAAATTTATTATGTCACATACGAAACCACCCTACAAGCTTTTGATAAAATATTTCCGTGGGATTTGCTTATTTTTTTATTTTATTTTTTAAACTTATTTTCATCTTTAGTATTTTTTTTTTTTTAAAAAAAAATTCAAAATACTTTTAATTTTTAGATTCAACTCGACAAGATAAACCGAAAAATTATAATTTTTTAAAAATATAAAAAAAAAAGTCCAAAAATGACATAAATAGTAAAAAATAGTAGACTTTTTTGGTTTATTTTGACTTTTACACAATTGTTTTGGAATTTCTCAAAACATACGTATTTTTTTGGAGTCATTTTGACATGATGGACCAAAAAAGTAAAAAAAATATGATATAATTGTTGGCTTTTTGGCTTTCGAAGGGTATTTTTATAAATGCGAGCGTGCCAGCAAGGATCAATCAGTCCTTACAAAAATTATAATTGCCAACCAATTATCAGACGATTGTGTTGTAGTTCTTTCAGTCTCAATGAAGAGGACTTTTACTGGTGGCTTGACTTAGGAGAAATTAAACAAAGTAACAGTTAAATGACAAACAATCGAAGTATTTCATTAAGATGAAAACTTACAATGATCCAAACTCAGCCTCGTAGAGGTTTACAGCAACAATCTATTTGAAACTACTCCTATGAACGAAGTGCAGTGCAGGAATTTAAAGTGCAGGAATGTAAAGGACAGGTATTTAAAGTACAGGAAATGTAAAACTGGAAAAGAAAATATGAAGTAAATGACTAGTTTCTTGGATCTGAGTCTGGGGGTTTTTTCTGGGGGCTTCCCTGCTATTTATACTCTTCAAAGATGACCATCGAACTGCACTTCAAACCGTCGAACTGCTCCTCCATGATTGCTTGATCATGCTGCCTTAGAAGTAGTTCCACTACGCCATTCCTTGCAGTTGGGCTTCCCTCCTATATTTGAATTTGAATCTGAGTAACCATTGAAGCCACGTCACCTTGCACCTCTTTATTGATCCAGTGCTACTCAGATCACGTGAGAACCAATACTAACTGCCACGTGTACGATCAGGATTGAAGACTTAAACGGTCTTCCTATATTACCCTTATTCTGCCATGTGTCGAATTGTAACTGGCTTTTACAAAATATGTAGCCAACATTACCCCCCGCACTAATATACCCAATACTTGGTGATATTAGTGGATCAAAGCTATTTTTCCCGCGTTCTTTTTTATTTTGTTTTTAGAACTTGCATGGGGTCTATATTCTGGAAATGCAACCGTCATTCATTGATGATCATTTGCATTAATTCACTTTCAATCTTGTGAACGCCACAATACCTTAGCACTCGCACAGACTGATACTCCTTCTATGGCCGAATCAACTTTCTCCTCCATTGATCGAGCACACGAAGAGTCATATGATGATGTTGTTCCTCCTCGAAAGAATTCTCATGCATTAATTAGCCACCTTTATCCACCTTTCCATATTCAGGTCATGGATGCCTTTACAAATTATCGACCTTTGGATTACGAACACATTGCTCTTAATCTTTCGATTCAGAAACTTGCGAATATAGATACAAGAAGTTCCTCCTCTGACTCACTCTTGTGCTTCGAATAAACTACTCCCAAATCTTTGATTCAGAAAGTTGCAAATATGGACTTGGAAAACTCTTCTTCACAAACCTCTGCATGGGATAAAGTTGTAACTTCTTCATCTTCTGGGGTTTCTGGCTGGACAAGTTGGTCAACCCCTGAGACTTATGATTTGAGGGAACGAATCAACCATCATTTTGTTGAATTCATTGACCCTTTGGAGTTCCCTTCCTACGCTCGAAGTTCAGTGGTCTACCCCTATGTGCCCATTGACCATCGACGTAGTTTGGAGGAGAATCTGCTTGTGGCATGGTATACATCTTCCATGCCCACAACGACAGTGCTTGTTGCCCGACACCCAGAAGAGGCACAAGGGTACAGCCCATCATTCTTAGCCCAGAAGGTGAAGATTTGTTCTTCTGATTGGCTTGATTATATTAATGCCTTTGTTCCTTCTACCCCCGTGCCATCTCCTATAATAGAAGCATCCACACCTTCCTCTCCATCTTCTGAAGCAAAAGCATCTACACCTTCTCCTCCACCAACTCTTTGCTGGACAGAGAAACTGAGGCTTGCCCTCCCCATGAATGAAGTCTTTACACCTTACAAACCTCCACCATTCCCTATTCCAGCTGAGCGGAAACAAGCTCAACTTCTGCTTGCAGCTTTCTCTCACTTGCCCTTCAATGTTCTTGAGGACGCAGTCCCTCTCAAGAACTTTCAATGGGCTTGTGATATTCTGACTAGGAGCCATGTCCTTAATCCCCTTGCCCAAGCAGAACTTCATATGTTCCTGGACCAACTTCCATTGCTCCTCTACTGGCATCGAAATTCTAAGGCTACTACGCAATCTTTAGACTAACTTTCATCTGTTCGAATTCATGCCCAGTACGAAGCAGAGAACTTCATCGAAGAATTTGATGATTTCAAGAATAAAGATTCTGCGTATTGGGATGATTTGGTCATAGACGAATTGGAACAAAGATTGAGAGAGGAAGCTTTCGAAATAAAGGCTCAAGAGCTCTACTACGAAGTGAGAGCACATCAACTCATGCAGCCAACATTAGAAGAAATAGAAGATATAATAAAGAAAGAACAAAAGTTCATTGATTACTGTTGGACCAAATTTCATGATCTTGTTATTTATTCCATTCCTTATTTTTATGAGCTTGAGTTTATACCCAGATAGGGTTATTCGATGTAATTGCCTTGGCTTGAATACAAACAAAATTCTTCTGTATTTGGGCATTGTTTGACCCTGTTTCCTTTTGTCTTCAAAAGCCAATTTAGAGCTTCGAACTGAACAAACTCATTCTTCGAAACTGGACACAATTGTTAAAACACTAAAATCAACATGAATTCTTCCAACTTTTGGAATAAAATTGACAATTCTGCTGATTTTTCATTTAGAATCAGTGCTTTGAATTTAACAATCTTATCCTTCGAATATAGATCCAATTAATTCCAATAAGGACGCTGAGATGAATTGTCCAATTTATGGACTATGGTTACCAACTCTTGTCGATTTTTGTTTGGAATTGGTGCTTCGAATTTTAACAATCTTTCCTCTCAAAGCCTGTTTTAATCATAACCAAAATATAGTCATGGTTAGTACTTACTAGTTTTGCAACAGTCCATACTTACAACAACATGGAAACGGCTCTTTGGGTATATTGTTTTAACCGAACAAACAATCCTACAAGCCAACTATTGGTTTAGATGTTTCAAACAACTATTTACTTCCTTAAGGGTCTTCAAGCTTTGCCTCAAGGGTATTACTTTTGTTAAGAAACCTATTGTAGGTTTTTGATCTCTTCGAAGTAAGCCCATCCTTGAGTATCCTTACATTTTTAAGCATGTAGTATGCTTCGAAGCCGACTTCTGTATTTCGAAGCCGTTGTTGTTTGATTTTTTGGCGCCAAAACCTGGTTTCAAAGCCAAATATCTTGCTTCGAATCTGGCATCATCATCCGGAATGTGCTTTTCCCTCCAAAAACTATCAATATTGGAAGAGACTCCTCGTATTTGTACTTTTAGTACTTAGCGACTTACGCAATATATCTTTCAGACACAAAAGCTTTAAAAACCCTTTTGTTTCGTGCTCTGAAATCACTTGCTCTTTTAACACACAAACCCTTCTTTCTACCGATCTTCTGTTAACCCTTTCTTCCTTACTGCTTGCTACCAATGGATCCCTCCTCGCTAAAAGTGCTTGCTGGCGACCGTATCAGCCCTACCATGGCTTTGAAACGATGTATTGATGAAGAAATCGCCAAGCTAACAACTGGTGAGCCAAGCGTCATAGATGGACATCTCTTTGTTCCTCGTCACAGCAACCAACAAGAGTACGTTCTAGGTCCCATCTTTCGGGAAGCTCCTGACCAACTCCCAGCTTTATACCCTCGTTTGGAGGATCACTTTCTTCTCTACGAAGGAGGGCTTGACTGGAGCAATTGGAGACTGACCTGGCCTCATCGCTGCTGGCCGACATTGAGAGCTAAATGGGAGGAATGGTATGACAGGGTTGTGCCTGCGACAGAAGATGACCTACAGGAGCTCTGCATCCTCGACGCTCTTCGTCTTTCCAGGTTCATCATTCCTGAGGATCCCTTTTTAATCCCTACTGCTCTATGTTTTTGGAATATGGCTTTTAATTTCTTCCAATTTCGGTGCGGCATGATGGCCCCCACCATTCTTGATATTTGCCATCTTTTAGGGCTTTCACTCCATGGTTCTCCTTTTACTCCCAACTACCCGGACCTCCCTGTCAAATTTTCCCTTCCAGCCTTAAACTCTTCTTATAGCGACTTCGTAAAGGCTGAAAATAAAAGGGAAGGCCTCGTGAGAGACAAAGAACTATTTTCCTTCATTTTATACTGGTTGTGCAAATTTCTCTTTTGCACCTCATCTCAGAGGATTATGCCTGAGTTCGCTCCACTTGAGAAGGCACTTGTCTTGAAAAAACATATAGCTCTTGCTCCTTATCTTTTAGGTCATGTTTACAGGGCTTGTTCCCAATTTTGTGAAAAACCTCTTGATGTCAACCAAGGAGGTCCACTTTGGGTGCTCCAGCTCTGGCTTTTTGCCTATTTCACTGACTTGCACCAAAAATGCCTAAAATTCCTTGTTCAGGACCCTAGCACCTATGGGGAAAAGTATGCTAGGATTGCTCTTTACCCTGCTTCTTTTGCTTATTACTTTGCCTTCTTTTACCAACTCCCTATTTCTCCTCCTGCTTCCATTTTTTGTCCCTTTGACGCCAATAAAGGACCTGCTTGGCTGCAAACTTTTCTGGCTGATAAAGAGTGCTCCACCTCACCACACAAAGATATGTAGGCTTCAATTTTGTTACCGAGGGAGCTGTTTATTGGCACTTTAAACCCTCGAGGTTATAAATGCATATCTGAGGTGTACTGCCCCTCTCAGTTTGCCAGACAATTTGGGCTCACTCAAGGGATATCTGTTCCACTTTGCAGTCTCTCGAATGTCCACCTTACAGCTAGAGACTTGAGAATATCTAAATCAAAGCTAGAGGCGGCAATACTCAAACTGCTGAAGGAATTGAATGAATTTCAATTTGTCCCTTTTCTCCCATCTGGCTTAGTTTTGAAAAGATTCCAGAACTGGTGGACAGCCAATATGGAAGTGCGCCTATCTGCACACCCTCATGACTTGTTAATAGGGTTAGGAGTGCCTTCGAAGGCTAAGTCAGCGGCAGTTGAGCACATTCCTCCCTTTTCTGCAGCTACCACAACTTCTCCTGCAGCCTCACCTCCTCCAGCTAGAGTTACCAGAGCTACTTTGAAGAAGGGTAAGCATTTCTAAGTTCCTCTTTCCTTCAACTCTTTTATTTGTCTCCTCTATATTCACATATTTTGGTGCAGGATCTCCACAAGAAGAATCTCCCAAAAGAGCTGAAACTCTAGCTGCTCTCAAGGCCAGACAACAGCAGAAAAAGAAAAGAAAACGGGTACTCACTCCTGAAGAATCTGAATCTCAAAGTGAAGAGAGAGAGATTGAGCAAGAGCAAGAAATACCATTACAACGAAAGACGAGAACAAGGGTGGCTTCCCCCTCTTCTGATTTGGTCGAAGATCCTAATTCCGAGACAGCTGACAAAGCAATGGAACAGGGGCTTACTTCTGAAGAACTTGATCCCCAAATTGAAGAGAGAGAGGTTGAGAAGGAGCCAGTAGTATCATTGCCAAGAAGGAAGAGAAAGAAAGTGACTATTCCTGCTACTGACTTGATTGAAGATCCTATCCATGAAGCTGCTGCCAAGGCAGTAGAACAAGAACATTCCAAAGCAATGATCGTCTTCGAGAGGGCTGAGAAAAGACGGCAGCAACAATTTCTGAGGGATGAAGCTGCCGCTGCTGAGGCACTACAAAGGGAAGCTGCAAGAAGGCAGCAAACTGCTGAACATTACTCTCTTCGCAGCTCTCTCATCAGTGCTAACGCTTCTGGAACAAGTAATTTCTTTCATGCTTCTACTGTTTTGCCGTATCAAATTTTGACATTGGAGCTTGACCTTACGTCTCTTCCTTTTTGCAGCAACAACTACTGAGGCTATACTTCCAATGAGGACTTCCTCAATTTCAATTGAAGTCGATCAAATGCAGAATGTGAAAGCCATTCAGATAATACTTCCACTTCCTAGGCCCACATTTCATGTGCCCCCTTTGAGCCCTAGCATTCCTTTAACTCTTTCTTTTGGTTTGACTCCATATCTTCCTCACTTAACCCTTGATACTTCTCTTTCGAGCCTTGCTCCTCCTTCTTCTTCCAAGGAAATCCCAATTGCTACCTCTTCTTCAAAGGCAGCTAATTCCCCAATTGAGGGTGCTGGAAGCTCTCCAATCCGAGGTTTATCGCCTTTACCTAGCTCCAGCCCTTCTTCACTTGATTCATTGGTGGCTAGGACCATGGAGACTGCTAAAGATGCTCCATCTATTTCTCCTATCCCCATGCAGTCCTCTGTGCCTTCCACCACAACTCTTTCTGCGCCTCTCATGTCTATGGATGAGGTTGATGTCTTCGAAGCCAGACTAGCTAGTCTCTTCGACATACCCTCTACCTCTCCAATATTCAATGTCGAAGCTGAGCCATTAGTTTTGGCTGATTCCTTGCTGGAAATTTTTGAGAGCTCTTCCTCCAGTAGCAAGCCTTCTGCACCTTCAATAGACCTAGACACATGCCTGGATCTGTTGACTTCTTTTTTGAGGATCCCCTTCGAGGCTCTACAAAGGCCTATAATCAGAAATGGGTTCCTCCAATGCTACAAAGTTGTGAGCAATTCGGCATGAATGTTTCAAGTCACCTATCTCAAGCAGCAGCCACTGTCGATTTTTACATTAGCATTTGCCAGGCTGCTAAGGCTGAGGATGAGAAATTGGCTGGCGACCAGAGTTTTGTCTCCTATGTACATACTGAAGTGTCAAAGCTTAAGGAACAACACTCCTCTGCCTCCCACTTTCGAGTCCAGTTGCTGGAAAAGAAAGCTCAACTTGAAGAGGAGCTGGCTGCAGTGAATCAGGCCTTAGTCCGAACTGACACTAAACTGCAAATTACTAACCAAGGACTGGCTGATCGAAAGGAAGAAATGGCTGCAGCTATTCGACTGTTTTCAGCATTTACCAATAGGAAATCTGTTGTACAAAAACAATTAAGACACTGTAATGATTTTTGGGCCAATTTGTGGCAAAATGTATTTAATTCTTTATAAAGGAACAAATTTTTGTCTATCATTTACGCAGTCTTATGTTCTTGTACTTGGTTTATTTTATTCCTTGTGTTTCCCAAATGGTTGGAAAATAAGGCTTCAAATATCTGCCATTAATCTTTTTGGGATGTATATACCCATTCAAATTTCTCAAATGGTATGCTCCAAAAGGCAGAACTCTATAAATTTGATATGGTCCTTCCCAGTTAGGTGACCATTTGCCAAACTTATGGCTTTTAATTCCTATTGGGAGTATTGTTTTCCATACCAAATCACCTTCATCAAAGCCAATATATTTGACCTTCTTATTGTAATTTTTGGCTGCTTTCTTCTTTTGCAAGAGAATGCTATTTAATGCCAGAATTCTGGCTTCATCTATGCCTTCTAATTCCAAACACATACTCTGATGGTATTGCTCAGGATCCAACTGATCTTGGCACCTTACCCTTAAGGATTTAACATTAATCTCCATAGGTAACATTACATCATGCCCATATACTAAGGCATAAGGAGTGACTCATGTGCTTGACCTTGGGGAAGTTCTGTTGCCCACAAAACATCCAACAATAAGTTATGCCAATCCCTGGGATTGTCCTCCACAACCTTTTATATTCCTTTTTTCAAGGATTTATTGGATGATTCAGCTTGACCATTGGCTTGCGCATAATAGGGTGTGGAATTAACAAGGCTAATTCCAAATTCTGCCAGAAAGGACTTCACCATCTTTCCATCGAACACAGCCCCATTATCCACAGTTATAGTTTGTGGGATGCCAAATCTATGGATCAAATCTTTAATGAAACTAATAACCTCTGTCTGGTCTACAGCCTTGAATGGCTTGGCTTCGACCCACTTAGTAAAGTAATCAGTGGCCACTAGAATGAAACAATGATGTTTCGAAGAAGGTGGGTGTATTTTCCCCATCATATCCATAGCCCACCCTCTGAATGGCCAGGGCTTCACTACTGCATGTAGGTCAGTTATGGGCACATGCCTTATTATGCCATGCTTTTGGCATGCCTGGCAACCCTTTGCATACTCTATGCAGTCTCTAAGGATAGTTGGCCAATAATAGGAATGCCTTCGAAGCAACCATCTCATCTTCACACCAGGCTGGTGAGCACCACAGATGCCTTCATGAACCTCAGCCATAGTTGTTAATGCTTCTTTTGGGCCTAAACATTCCAGCAATAAGCCATCTCCCCCCCTTTTGTAGAGAGCATTACCATATATCATATATTGCATAGACTGCAATTTAATTTTCCTGCTGGCCTTCGAAGATGGACCAGTCAAGTACTGCATTATTGGATGCCTCCAATCTTGTTCTTGTAAATCATTATGATTGACTTCCAAGATCACATTTCTTTTATTCAAAGGTGGTATCAATTTCTGATATGTTGTTTAGCTTATGTCCCTTTGGGCATTATCCCTTCTCTTGAAGTTTGAAGCTTTCTGAGCCACATCATTAGCTCTGTTATTCAAGAATCTTGGAACATGAGTTACATTTGCTATGTGAAATTGAGAAAGCAGATGTAATGCAACAACATAGTATGGTAGAATGCTTATGCTTTGACACTTGAAAATCCCTTTCACTTGGTTAACCACCAATTGAGAATCTCCAAATATGTCAACTGCATGAACTTGTAATCCAATAAAATTTCTAGTCCCACTATTAAGGTTTCGTATTCAGCTTGGTTATTAGAACAGGTAGCTTCATCCACTCTGAAACCATGTGTGGTTTCTACCCCTTGTGGAGACCCAACCACAATACCAATTCCAGTTAAGCCATTGGCTTTCGACCCATCAAACCACATCTGCCATGGCTCAACACTAGCCATACCAAGTTCCATTATCTCTTGGCTCTCTGTTTAAGATGGATGGTCTGCCAAAAAATTGGCTAAAACTTGCCCTTTTACTGCCCTTTGAGGGACATATTCTAGATGAAACTCTGATAAGGCTAGTATCCACTTGCCAATTCTTCCCCTCAACATAGGTCTAGATAACATGTACTTAACCAAATCTGTGGTTGCAATTACCAAGACAGTTGTAGATAAAAGATAGTATCTTAATTTCATTGCAGCAAAATACAAAGCAAGACACAGGTTTTCAACAGCTGAATATTTACATTCACAAGAATTTAAAAACCTACTAAGGTAATAAACAGCTTGCTCCTTGCCTTCTTCATTGTCTTGAGCCAAGAAAGCTCCCAATGAATCTTCTGCTGCAGCTATGTACAACTTCAAGGGCTTATCACCTTTTGGTGGCATCAGCACTGGAGGGTTGGCCAAGTAGGCTTTGATACCTTCAAAAGCAATTTGATGCTCTGCTGTCCACACAAATTCCTCTTCATCTTTCAGCCTTAACAAGGAAGAAAATACTTTAGTTTTCCCTGCAGTGTTAGAAATGAACCTTCGAAGAAAGTTAACCTGTCCAAGGAACCTCTGTAATTCTTTCTTACTTGATGGAGGCCTGGCTTCAATGATGGCTTTGGCTTTATTCTGGTCAATCTGTATTCCTTTCTTGTGTACCACATAACCCAAGAAGTTTCCAGATGATATGCCAAAAGCACACTTAAGAGGATTGAGCTTCAATTTGAACTTTCTCATTCTTTCAAAGGCTGCTTCTAAGTAAAACAGATGCTCCTCCATGGATTGGGATTTAACTACAATGTCATCAATATAACACTCTAAATACCCTCCAATGAGGTCATGAAAGATAGTGTTCATAGCCCTCTGATATGTAGCCCCAGCATTCTTCAGGCCAAATGGCATTTTAACCCATTCGAAGGTGCCAATATTTCCAGGACATCTGAATGCTGTCTTGTGGACATCCTCCTCTGCAATGCAGATCTGGTTATAACCAGAATGCCCATCCATCATTGATAAAACTTGATGCCCTGCTAAACTGTCTACCAACAGATCCACTATAGGCATAGGGTATTCATCTTTTGGAGTTGCTAGATTTAAGTTTCTGAAATCAATGCATACCCTCATTTTACCATTCTTCTTGACCACAGGCACAATATTAGATAGCCATTCAACATATCTGGCGGTTCTAATAAAGCCTTCCTTGAGTAGTCTAAGAATCTCTTCCTTGACTTTCTGAATTACTTCTGGACTCATTCTTCTTGGTTTCTGCTTGTATGGCTTGAAATTAGGCTTCATAGGGAGCCTATGTTCCTCTAATGACCTATCCAATCCTGGAAGTTCATTGTAAGACCATGCAAAGCAATCTTTATATTTCTTTAGAACAACCAATAACTGGTCCTTGTCCAGATCATTCAAACAAGCACTTATATAGGTGGGCTGTTGCACAGAACCTTCCCCTAAATTTACTTCTTCTAAGTGGTCTTGTGTCTGAGAACTTACTGAAGCTTCTCCCTTGGTTTCTTCTACCTTCGAAGTAACCTTCTCGCTTTGTTCTGCTTCCTGGTTCTTTAGTTCAACATCTTTGCCCTCCTCCTCATAGACAAAGTCTGTCCATAAGGCATCCTCTTCTTGTATTTCCTGGACTTTTGTTTCAATGTCCAATGCACAGTATTTGCCAAGGGTCAAAATTCTGACCCGTTGCTACTCCTGTTCACAGCCAATTATCATGGCTTCTCTCTCTTGCTCCTGTACTTTCTGGACTATTGATTTTACATCCAATGTTGAGAATTTAATTAGAGCCAAAGACTTGGCTTCTTGTTCTTCAACTCTTTGCCTATAACCAGGCATCATTGTCATCCTTAATGACAATCTCTTCATTAGCACTTTCTTGGACTAAGTGCTTCAGGTGTGTTACTTCCTCATCAACCATCACTTCGGCTGAGCCATCAACTTTCCTCAATATACTGAGTGGTGTCACTCCCTCAATATACAACTTGGCCTCTGCAAAGTCTGCACAGGCTATGAAGGGTTGAGGATCTGCATCAATTTCCTCCGTCTCTCCATTGCCTAAGGCCATCATAATTTTCTGATGCAAAGAGAAAGGCACACATTTGTTAGTGTGGATCCAATCTCTCCCAAGTAAAGCATTGTATTTAGCATTACTGTCGATTACGAAGAATGCTGTCATGCAATCCCTGGTTCCCACACTCAAGTTAATGGGTAGAATCCCCTGAGCCATCTGTTTGTCTCTAGCAAAGCCAGCGATGGTTGTGCTGGTTGGGATCAACCTGGGATTCTTTTTCCCTAGTTTCTTCAAAGAAGATTTCGGTAGTAAGTTCATTGCTGCCCCATTGTCTATCAAGACTCGGTTCAGTTGTATCCCATCGAAGAAAGCCTTGATGTACAAAGGCTTCACATGTTGTGTCATAGAATTTGAGGGATACTCGAAAGGATACGAGAGGTTAATGCTCACCTCCTCTCCACTTTCATATTCAGTTTCCATTGGGGTAGCCATTCCAGAATTATCTTGTACCATACTTACTTGTGAGTCTTCACTAGAGACAGGAATAGGATCCATGTCTTGGTCATCATCCCCAGCTTGGAACTCATGAGGCAGTATGTGTACCATATTAACTGATACTGGGGGGAATGAGCCAAATTGGATAGCTGGCTGTACCTGCTTCCTCCCTTGGCCACCTTGTTCAGTTACTTCAGCAGCATCCTCCATGCTGCACTCTGGTACTTCGTCGCTAACTGATTCCTTCGAAGGATCTTTCTCAACTGGTTTTTCAACCAAAAATGTTTGCTCAGCCATGAAGGCTTCGAACATTTCTTCTTCCACCATTTCTTTCTTCTGGCTTATGCCAATTTCTTCTTCGGTCTCGCTATCACTCTCCATCAGAGCTTTCTCCAATCCTGCTAAGCTAGACTTCTCTCTGGCTTTTAGTTCAGAATGAACCTTGGCCAACTGTTCTCTGCTGCAACCCACTTTGCTTTGTAGAGTTGGCTTTGGAGTATGGTCTGACTTTGGAGTCTTCTTTCCTTCTGTCTGGACCAATGAAAAGCTCTCTCCATTTTCTTTCATATCGTTCTGGTACTGAGTGTACCTGCGCTGAATCTTTCTCCTTTGTGATCTCGAAATGACTGGGACCATATCTGGTTCCTTTGTCTTTGGGTATAGCGACCCCGGTCTCTTCCCATTTGATTTTTGTATCCGGACTTATGTTCCGTAGATCCCATTGTTGTATCATTGTTGTTGTTGTCCTTTAATTCTTCAGTTTTGAGTTATAGGAATTGTTGGGCAGGTTGTTTACAAGTTGGTTGGGTTTGAAACCAAGAGTTCATGTCCAGTTTTTGGGTTGGTCGCTTGAGCGAGCTATTCTTCGCTCAAGCGAGGTATTTGATTTTGGTCCTTCGCTCGAGCCAGGGTCCCTTCGCTCGAGCGAGCTTCGCGTCCAGTACTTAGACCTGAGAGCAGTGTTTGTGGGCTCGAGCGAGCTTTCTTCGCTCGAGCGAGCTGGTTTGTTATTCGCTCGAGCGAGCATTTATTCGCTCGAGCGAGGTTTTTTTTTGTGTCTGGTCGCTCGAGCTACCAGGTCTTCGCTCGAGCGAGCCTATCAGGTATAAATACGCAGCAGCGTATTTTAAAACAGTTTTTTTAGTCCCTTTGATCCAAAAACCCTAATTTCCGAGTTCTCTCTTTCTCTAAACACCTTCTCTCCTAGGTTTGATCTAGTTAGGGTGGGTTTTTGCCCTAGTTGCTTTACAAATAAGATAGAGGGGAGTGAGGGCTTCCATTTAATCTGAGAAATTCTTGATTTGGAGCACTTTGAAGTTTGGGCATCATCTTCATCTTCTTCTTCTTCTGAGTTATATCTTCGAGGTAGGGATTTCCTACTCCATTTATACGCTTTAATCCTAAGTGTTGGTATTTTGGTATGTGGGGGTAGTTTGGTAATTTTGGTATGTGGGGGTAGTTTGGTAATTTTGGAAGAAACCTTAGGGTTTTGGTTTAGATTAATTTGTAGAATTAATTTAAAGGAACAATGTGGAATTTGGTTTAATTCATGGAATTGGGTAGTTTAAATACTTACCTTTGGGAATGTTAAATTTACATTCATTGATGTATTTATTTCTTGTTTAGAAATAACTGTTTTGGGCTATCGGTGGAGGATAGCCATTGATTGTTGTAGACCTTGCATGCGGCTTAGGTATAACTGGAATTGAGTCAATTGTTTGACTGTTGAGTTAATACAGAACATTTGTGTATTAATTATGTGTTGTATATGGCAATTGTGTGTTTTATTGCATATGCATTGGTTTTGGAGGAGATAGGGGATGAACTCCACGGTTTAGGGAAGATAGGGGATGGACCTCTAAACCGGATTTATTGGGAGGAGATAGGGGATGGACTCCAGTAGCATCACTCTTATGTGTGCTTATTGATTAATAGATATATTTCTATTTATTGTTGATATGATACATCACTAAAATGTGTATCAGTTGGGAAGTATGGAAGTGAATTGGTTATGATTGATACAATACCAACTTGTGTATTTGTTATGGTTAGGTCTAACTTAAATTGTTATTCCTGTTGAATTGGAAGTATTGTTAATAAAAGATGAAACCCCGTTGAGTTATTTGGCCAGGTTCTGAGCCATAAGTGGGAAGTAAAATGTGCCATAGACAGTGTGTCATAGGCAATGTAGGCATTTGTGTCATGAAAATTGTAACTTGATTGTAGAGTGTTAACCATGTATCAGATGCTAATGCTTTAGTTAATTCTTATGCTTGGTTTAGTATTTCTCTACTGGGCTGTGGCTCACCCTATATGGGAACTTTATTTTTCAGGTTCAGGTGGTTCACTCCCTCCAAGGACTTAGCTTGTGAGGAATTGAATTTGAAGACTTGTTTTATTTTTATTTGGTTTATTTGAAAAATGTAATCCTTCAAGCCTAGGGCTTTATCTGTTTTGAGTTAGAACTCAGTAAATTGTATCCAAGTGTTGGCTTGGCAAGATGTAAGCCCGTAGGGCATTTATTATGGTATTTTATTTCGTAAGACTCTGATGATTGATGTAATAAATAATGTTTTCTTTTAATAATGCATGTTTTGGTTTTATATTTAATGGGTTGAATTTTGAGGGCGTTACAACTTGGTATCAGAGCGTACCGGGTTTGAATACTTTGGGTACGTGGGAAGTGATTAGTATCACAATGGGTTCGTCTCGTTTGATAGAGACTTAGTGTAATGATTGCATGCTTATATGATAACATGTTTATGTGATTATGTGGGTATGGAATGTAGTTTCTAGATATTGATTGGATCCTTGAGTTTCTAGTAGTCTTGTTGGAAAGGCACTTGATCAATGCTGCTTCCAACCGGAACTATAGTAACCCTTTGGGACTATCATTATCCAGGAATGAAATTCGTAGGTGCTTATGTGATTATGTGCTTACGTGGTGTGATTTATTGTTGTCCAATGTATTAGGACGTGAGTGTTATAGTTTTGGCACATTATTTATAGTGCTAACGTCTTTGTTTCCTTTATTAGGATGTCAGGACGAGGACGAGGTCGTGGTAGGCGGGGTAGGCAGGCCAGGCAGGAAGTGCCTATACCGGAGGAAATTCCGGCAGTTCAGGAGGGTGTTGGCCAGGCCAATGTGGCCGAGCCAGTAGGACAGCAGTTTATGGGCGCATTGGCCCAAGGGATAGCAGGGGCATTTCAGGCGTCAGTTGATATTCTGAGGGCTGCAAATCCAGCCCAGGCTGTTGTGGCTACAGATGCAGGGCCTTCTTTTCTGAAGAGGGAGTTCTTCCGGTCTCAACCGGACGTGTTTTTAGGTGATCCTAGCGAGCCGCATAAGGCAGATGAGTGGCTCGAACAGACAACGAAAACGTTTGAGATGCTAGGCATCGAAGACGAGGTACTGAAGGTGACCTTGGCATCATTCCAGCTGAAGGGGGATGCGGGTCAGTGGTGGAAGTTCACCAAGGGTCGTATTGGAGGTACTTGGAAGGCTTTTGTTGATGCTTTTCAGGAGAAGTACCTGTCTCCAGCTGTTCAGGAGAAGTTGAGAGATCAGTTTCGCCATCTTGAGCAGAACAGTTTATCAGTGCCGAGTTTGAGGCTACATTCACTAGTTTGTCCAGGTTTGCACCTGAGTTGGTGGCGACTGAGGAACGCCGCTGTATTGAGTTTGAAAGAAGTTGAGGCGTGGCCTCATGCTGAGAGTTGTCGGATCTATGATTAGGGATTTTGGGCGATTGGTTGATGCAGCAGCCCATACCGAGACTATGATGCAGGAAGAGGGGGATAGGCAGAAAGGCTCCAAGAGGAGTCAGGATGGCCAGAGTGATGGCAGGAGGCAGAGAGGTTTCACTCCTCAGCAGCCTCAGAGTAGTTTTTTCTAGGTCCACTTTTCCAATGCCGAGTGCTAGTTCTGGGAAAGGCAGTCAGGGAGACATTACCTGTTTCAAGTGTGGCCAGCTGGGTCACAAGTCTCCAGTTTGTCCTCAGAGGGGAGGAGTTCAGAGAGCAGCATCTTCTTCGGCTCGATCTCAGAGCCAGAGTCAGGGTAGGCCAGCCGCTCTCTTGTTTTCAGTGCGTCAGCCGGGGCACATGAAGAGGTTTTGCCCACAGTTGGGTGGCACATCTGGTGCATCTGGTCCGAGGCAGACTCAGAGTCAGCTGCCTGCTCAGTCAGTTCAGGCCTCGAGGGCCAATCAGGGGGCTTCTTCGTCCCAGTCTGTGCAGCAGTCTAGGGGTGAGCAGGTTGATCAGAGGCCATCTGGGCGCGTGTATGCTGTTACAGCGCAGGATCTTGTACCGGCTCCATCTGTCGTGAGAGGTACCTTCTTGTTTTGCAATTCAGTTGCTAGTGTTTTGATCGATACGGGTGCATCTCATTCCTTTGTGTCTGCTGCATTTGCATCTGTTTTGGAGTTGGAGTTAGCTCAGTTAGCCTCCCCTATTTGCGTAGTGTCACCTCTTGGGGGTGAATTGATTTTGAAACAAGGTGTTAGGGGTTGTGATATAGAGGTCGATGATCATAGAATCCCTTTCTCTTTTGTAGTTATGCCCATGAAGGGCTTTGATGTTATTTTGGGTATGGACTGGTTGTCGTCATACGGGCAGTTATTGATTGCTACCGTCAGAGGGTCACTTGCTGTACCGTGAACGGGGAGTGTTTTCGTTTTCTTGGGGACCGGGTTGGTAGTGTTTTGCCACCGGGGTATGATCCACGAGGGCGGAGTGAGCTTAGTGGTCTACTTGCTAGTCTTTCGATTAGTGAGGGTGATGAGACCCAGATTGTGTTGCCGAGGGTGGTTTGTGAGTATTTCGGACATTTTCCCGAGGATCTTGTTAGTTTGCCACCTCAGCGAGAGATTGAGTTCTCTATTGATTTAGTGCCCGGCACGGCGCCGATTTCTATGGCACCTTACCGTTTTGCCCCAGCCGAGTTAGTTGAGTTGAAGGTTCAACTCCAGGAGTTGTTAGATAAGGGTTATATCCGTCCTAGTGTTCGCCGTGGGGAGCACCGGCCCTCTTTGCTAAGAAGAAAGGTGGTGCTTTGAGACTGTGTATTGATTACAGGAAATTGAATCGGGCTACGGTTAAGATAAGTATCCCCCTATGCCCGTATTGATGATTTGTTTGACCAGTTGAAGGGTTCCCATTGTTTCTCTAAGATAGATTTGAGATCGGTTACCACCAGTTGAGGGTCAGAGAGGAGGATTTCCAAAGACGGCATTCCGTACGCGGTATGGCCACTATGAGTTTCTGGTGATGCCGTTTGGGCTCACCAATGCACCGGCAGTGTTTTATGGATTTGATGAACCGGATCTTCCGGGAATTCTTGGATCGTTTTGTGGTCGTCTTCGTGGACGACATTCTGATTTATTCACCTTCGAGGGAGGAGCACGAGGAACACTTGAGAGTGGTGCTAGAGTTACTTAGAGCCCATAAGCTTTATGCTAAGTTCGGGGAAGTGTGAGTTTTGGCTAGAAGAGGTGAAGTTCTTAGGCCATGTAGTTTCTGGGAAGGGTGTCTGTTGATACATCCATCCAAGACAGAGGCAGTGCAAGATTGGGCACAGCCTAAGAGTGTGTTTGAGATCCGCAGTTTTCTGGGATTAGCTGGTATTACCGTCGGTTTGTGAAGATTTCTCCAGGTTAGCTTCACCGTTGACTAGATTGACTCGGAGGGAGTCAAATTTGTATGGAGTGAGACTTGTGAAAAGTCGTTTCAGGAGTTGAAGGTTAGACTGACCACCGCTCCAGTCTTGATTATTCCGGAGAGAGGGTTGGGTTATGCAGTCTATTGTGATGCCTCACGAGAGGGTTTGGGTTGTGTGTTGATGCAAGAGGGGAAAGTGGTTGCCTATGGTTCACGTCAGTTGAAAATTCATGAGAAGAATTACCCTACGCATGATTTAGAGTTAGCAGCTGTGATATTTCCTTGAAGATTTGGAGGCACTATCTTATGGTGAGAAATTCGAGGTATTCTCGGATCATAAGAGTCTGAAATATCTGTTTACACAGAAAGACTTGAATTTGAGGCAGAGGAGGTGGATGGAGTTCATTGAGGATTATGACTTCGAGTTGCCTATCATCCGGGAAGGCCAATGTTGTGGCCGATGCCCTTAGTAGGAAATCTGTTGGTGACTTAGCTAGTATAGCCATCCGGGAGTGGGAGATGTTGGGTGCAGTTGGGGAGTTTGATTTGCATCTGGGCGAATCCGTAGAGGCTGCGGCCTTGTTTTCTGTGGTTGCACAGCCTACACTTGTGACTCGAGTGTTAGAGGCTCAGAGGGGTGATCTTGAGGTAGAATCTCTCCGAGAGAAATTTCCAATGGGAAGTTGAGAAGGTTTGACGGTGTATCCCGACTTGAGTGTGAGATACCGAGACCGTCTGTTTGTGCCGGAGTCTTGCCGAGAGGAGGTACTCCGAGAGTTTCATCATTCGCGCCTTGCGGTGCATCCGGGAGGTACTAAGATGTATCAGGATTTGGGTCGCCAGTTCTGGTGGCGGGGTATGAAGAGAGATGTGGCAGCTTTCGTAGCTAGGTGCCTTACTTGTCAGCAAGTGAAGGCCGAGCATCAGAGGCAGCGGGTTTGTTGCAACCCTTGCCTATTGCCGAGTGGAAGTGGGAGCATGTCACTATGGACTTCGTTGTGGGTCTTCCGAGGACTCAGCGGGTAGTGATGCCATTTGGGTGGTTGTAGACCGGTTGACGAAGTCAGCGCACTTCATTCCTATGCGCGTTAGAGATTCAGTAGATCATCTTGCTGAGTTGTATTTTCGGGATATAGTGAGGTTGCACGGGGTCCCAGTGACGATCGTCTCAGATAGAGATCCTCGTTTCACTGCCAGGTTGTGGCAGAGTTTGCAGAGTGCTTTAGGCACTAAGTTGACCCTTAGCACGGCTTATCATCCTCAGACTGACGGGCAGTCCGAGCGTACTATTCAGATCCTTGAGGATATGCTTCGGGTTGTGTTCTCGACTTTAGTGGGTCGTGGGAGAGGCACTTACCATTAGTGGAGTTTGCCTACAACAACAGTTTTCAGTCTAGTATCAGTATGGCACCGTTTGAGGCCTTGTATGGCCGACCGTGTAGGTCTCCAGTTTGTTGGGCCGAGGTGGTGATACACCTCTGTTGGGTCCGGAGTGTGAGGGAAACGACGGAGAAAGTTGAGCTTATCCGTAGAGAGCTTGTTACAGCACAGAGTCGTCAGAAATCTTTATCTGACCGTAGAGGAGACCTTTGGCATTTGAGGTGGGTGATCATGTCTTTTGAAGATATCACCTAAGCGGGGTTGATGAGGTTTGGAAGAGCGGGAAGTTGTCCCCTCGGTTTATTGGGCCTTTTGAGATCCTTGAGAGGATTGGCGAGCTGCTTATCGTTTAGCTTTGCCACCGCAGTTATCCCAGTTCATGACGTGTTTCATGTGAGTATGCTTCGGAAGTATGAGCCGGATCCATCGCATGTACTGGATTGGACTGACTTTAGTTGTTGATGAGGATGTCTCATATGAGGAGAGACCGATTCGAGTTTTGGATAGGCGGGATCAAGTCCTGCGTGGCAAGACTATCCCTTTGGTGAAAGTTTTGTGGAAGCATCACGGAGTGGAGGAAGCCACTTGGGAACGTGAGTTGGAAGTTCGTGAGAAATATCCGGACTTGTTTACGATTTGTAATCTTGTATTTAGATTATGTAATATTGTTGAACTTAGAGTTTTATATATGTCTTAAGTTGGAAAACATTGAGAAGTTTTGGTTTAATGTTAACATTTGAAACTTGCCCTTTTATGGAGGTGGAGTATAACATTTATATATTGAATGTGTTATTTATATCATGAGATTGAATATGATATGGAAATTGTTAACATTGAAAAGATTAATGCATAATATTGATGCAAGTTGAATATATGTTGATTTATACATATTGTGAGATGCCTCTTGATTAGAGATGAAGTGACCAGTTTTGGGTCAAGTTGTGTTGTTAATTGTTTTTATATATCATTGGGAATTGAGAAAAACTTGTTTTTTACAAACTTATGCTTTATTTCGGGGACGAAAATTCTTTTAGGGGGGGTTTATAGCGACCCCGGTCTCTTCCCATTTGATTTTGTATCCGGACTTATGTTCCGTAGATCCCATTGTTGTATCATTGTTGTTGTTGTCCTTTAATTCTTCAGTTTTGAGTTATAGGAATTGTTGGGCAGGTTTGTTTACAGTTGGTTTGGGTTTGAAACCAAGAGTTCATGTCCAGTTTTTGGGTTGGTCGCTCGAGCGAGCTATTCTTTGCTCGAGCGAGGTATTTGATTTGGTCCTTCGCTCGAGCCAGGGTCCCTTCGCTCGAGCGAGCTTCGCGTCCAGTACTTAGACCTGAGAGCAGTGTTTGTGGCTCGAGCGAGCTTTCTTCGCTCGAGCGAGCTGGTTTGTTATTCCTCTCGAGCGAGCATTTATTCGCTCGAGCGAGGTTTTTTTTTGTGTCTGGTCGCTCGAGCTACCAGTCTTCGCTCGAGCGAGCCTATCAGGTTATAAATACGCAGCAGCGTATTTTAAAACAGTTTTTTTAGTCCCTTTGATCCAAAAACCCTAATTTCCGAGTTCTCTCTTTCTCTAAACACCTTCTCTCCTAGTTTGATCTAGTTAGGGTGGGTTTTTTGCCCTAGTTGCTTCAAATAAGATAGAGGGAGAGTGAGGGCTTCCATTTAATCTGAGAAATTCTTGATTTGGAGCACACTTTGAAGTTTGGGCATCATCTTCATCTTCTTCCTTCTGAGTTATATGCTTCGAGTAGGGGATTTCCTACTCCATTTATACGCTTTAATCCTAAGTGTTGGTATTTTGGTATTGGGGGTAGTTTGGTAATTTTTGGTATGTGGGGGTAGTTTGGTAATTTTGGAAGAAACCTTAGGGTTTTGGTTTAGATTAATTTGTAGAATTAATTTAAAGGAACAGTGGAATTTGGTTTAATTCATGGAATTGGGTAGTTTAAATACTTACCTTTGGGAATGTTAAATTTACATTCATTGATGTATTTATTTCTGTTTAGAAATAACTGTTTTGGCTATCGGTGGAGGATAGTCATTGATTGTTGTAGACCTTGCATGCGGCTTAGGTATAACTGGAATTGAGTCAATTGTTTGACTGTTGAGTTAATACAGAAACATTTGTGTATTAATTATGTGTTGTATATGGCAATGTGTTTTTATTGCATATGCATTGGTTTTTGGAGGAGATAGGGGATGAACTCCACGGTTTAGG